>JARHVA010001882.1:2045000-2095000 GCA_037957365.1 Torreya grandis | reverse complement strand
CTAAGTGAAGAAAACCCAGAAAGATTAGATCTTTGGGATAATATCACTAATAAGGACTATAGCATTGGACACTAGGGTGTCCTATTTGTGGCGCTCCTATCCAATAAAAAAATTGAAAGTAGATTCAGATTCCTGACAGTGTCTCAGTCCTGCTCTTCCAGTTCAAGCCTTAGAATCCTCTATTTTAGTATGAGTCCAGATGAGTTAATTTATATTTATTTTGTATAATTATCAGTTAATATCTATATTTTCCATGTAAAAGTATTATTTTTTTAGCATTCCAGACCCTTATTATTTAGGATCTAAACACTTGAATACCAAAAATAATAAAACATGTCTTTAGTGATATAGTTGTTTGCATATTTTATTTGGTGTTTTAGAGAGGTTGCCATTGTCTGAATTGTGAATCAAAAGGATTTTACTCAAGGAGGTAGGTTATTCAATGGTATTATTTGAGCATAATGCCTTTTTTTCACTTAGAAACACATGTTACTTTTTTACCATAATGGTGGATAAATGTAGTTGCACAAATGATGGACTCATTTCACCACTCAATCTAAATGGAAATCTAGCATGGACATGTCACAATATTATGAACTCTAACAATGATATAGATGGTTCCCCCATGACAGAATATGAAGGTATTAAGAAATAATTGACTACGTAGCACCTTTAAAGTGATTTTCACTACTCTCCACTCTACATGTAATGGGATTGTGGTTTGATAAAACATATTTAGAATGTACAAAGATAAGTTGTCCATTGAAAAGAAAAATAAGGAATATGTAATACTCAGAAAGCATAAGACTATCTAATCCCTTGAGGACTTGACTAACACCAACATGAAAATTACACCACATAAACCAATTAGTAGTACTTAATGGCCACTACCATAGGATAGGATCCAAAATACCAGACCATGTTTTTAAATAAAACCATGCCTCATGCTCTCCCACACACCACTATGTTTTTAAATACCCATCTTGTCTTAGAGACACTTAATCATATTCAATTCTTTACACTTAGGCCAAGTTGCAAGGGGTATATTGTTAGACAAATATTACCATAAAATTATTTTTTGATGACCACAATTTATGGTGTAAATGTTGGTTATTATTAATGAATGACTATTATTGTTAAGGAGAAGTCAACTATACCAAATTGATAGATATCCTAGTAGGTAAAAATTTAAGGGGAAAAATATCTAATAAATCATGATACTATCACCATCATGACCCTATTTATGCAAAGTGGAGAAGTGAATTGCATCAATGCAAATATATTTTAGAGTAGTTTTCAAAATAAACCTTAAAATTTTAACTTGTTACAGACAAACAAAATTTAAATATCCCAACGGTTGAGAAGCATTTCACATAGATAAATTTTTAGAGGATTTTAATAGACCTAAAATATTATAAAATAAATTATTAAATGGGGAGTATCATCTATGAAGAGTTACCCCTAAATATCATCAACATCTTCAATAGATGTGAATATATTTACTGAAAGAGTTCAATGGTCTAGTAACATGAAATCCTCAAGCTAAATAGAGTGTTTGTCCCCCACCCCCTCCCCATTATCCTCTCAGTGAGAGTTTACATTATCATGAGGTGGGTTGTGTGATCGCCTAAAATTATGAAAACTTGTATATGATGTCCTATCAGTATATGAACTCATGTGTTACTGAAAAAATTGAAAGCTTGTTATTGAGAGGTCCTTGTAACACTAAGTGGATTGAGGGGGAGGATATTCCATACACACCTCAGAATATGTGTTTGGTTTAGAAAGGACATTGATAGGCTTTTTAAATTTTTTACTATTGAAATATATTTTATTAGTGACTATCATCTATCCATTATTATTATTTATCAAATTTAACTTATCAAAGATCATATGTTGAAATTATAGAGGGATTCAATTTCCCCATGAAGGGACAATCTTTAATCTGATGGTTAGGATACTAGAAAAAAAAATAGTGTTTGTAAGATTGAAGTATGTCTTTATGTGCCCAAATATTTGGCATAACTTAAATATAAATGGATTATTTCAAACTATTAGTAAATTAATCCTTGACATAGACATGCTTGTTAGGTAAAGTAGAATAATAATTTTTTTTCCTAGGACATAAAATGAGCCCTATGGGTTTAACAATTTCCTCAGGAGATATCCATAGAGGAAATGGAAGTCCATGGATTTAAATTTAAATAAAAACCTAAAGGGATGGATGGTAAAAACACCTACAAGAAAATAAAATGAACTAGCCTCAATTACCCCCTTCATGGTTTACCACTGCCTACATAGTTCTCGTACCTAGAGTGATTTTTCAATTGTGTTCCTTTTACTATGATTTTGTAGATATCAAATGACTTTATTAAATTAAAATAATATCTCTTAAGTTTATTTACAAGTCCGTTTACTAGGCTTACAACTACTCCTTCTGAGTGATATTGAATTTAAAAAGAAGAGTGCATATTTTCTTGATCTGTAGAAGTCTAAATCTTTAACTAGGTGAATACAAATTAGGGTTAGAAAATGAAACTTGATTTTTATTTTTAACCAAATATTTTGACAATTTCATTTAGCCAACCATGTAAAATGTGCTAGAAGATTGAAAATATGATTTGAAATTCATTAACTATTTGTTATTTAGTGTGAGACATGGCTATAGAAAGAGGATACAAGTCCACATTTCTCTTGTTTGACTAGTACAATATTATCCAATGGGATTAAAGATAACTATGCTCTATTAGAGATAGTGTAAAGGTTATTGTAGACAATTTGAGCATTTGACATTGAAATGTTTGTATAATGTTAATGACAAACATGGCAGTGAACCCACATATGGATAAATATATTATAGGAATGGTGAATAAGAGTCATTTTTAGTCCCTATGTGAGGATATATTAGGTTTTTATCCAAACATTTTAAGTCTTTAACCCAAAAAATCTATTGAAAATATCCATTACTATTACATTATGATTCCATCTTAATTAAACTATTTGATTATCCATGGATATTTATAGTTGAAACATTTGATTTCATAAATTTAGACTCAACTTTAATATATATATATATATATATATATATATATATATATATATATATATATATATATATATATATATATATATTGCTTTAGATACATGTTTGCATTGATGTGAGTTAGTTGTAGTGTATGTGTTTACATTATGAACATGATGTGTTATTTTAGTTATATTTTATGATGTATTTATCATGATATTATTATCTAACTACCTACATGTTGTGAGGTTTATGTAGGAGAATTCATCCCTCAGAGCATGCTGGAGGGAGAGCATCATTAGAGAGGGTGATGTAGATGGAGATGTCGAAGGATGATAGAGAAATTGGCTATAACCTTTCACACACCATATTAGTTGGCACATGTTATAATGCATAATTAAAAGTGTAACATAGTGTGTTTATTACTGCTTTCATTAGATACTTGTTGCTCATTATTTTTTAGTATATTTCAAATGGCTTAATGAAACTCATTTTGCATGATTGGTATGTTTGATCATTATTGCTAGTAGAAATGTTATTAGTGTAATTAGATTTAAAATCTAGATTATTAATTGATGAAATTTTCATTAAAATTCTATGGCAATAAAGGATGATTAATTAAATTATAAGTGTTCTATAATTTATGTTAAAATAAATAAAAGCTAGAAATTACTTTTTAAGATGGAAAAAATAGAAAAACTAATAAAATAATAATAGAAAAATAAATTAAAGAGAAATAAATAAAATTAAGGAAAACTAAAGACCAAAATACATAAAAAAAATTACAAAAATAAAAGAAAAACAAAAATAGAAAAGGAAAAAACTTTTATAAGAAAAGACTACACCTAGTTATGAAGGGAGAATTTTGGGAAAGAGATATTGTAAGTATTTTCAAGATAAAATTGCAAGGAGAAGACAAAGGGGGAATATCACATATAGAAAAAGGTATTCGGGAGGAAAATCAGAGTTAACAAGGACAAATAATTAGAGAGAAGTTTTTCCAAACTACCAGGTAGGCACTTATGCTTGTGCCAAAATCATTGAATTTCTATGTCAAATAATCTTTTTGTTATTGAATTTGTTTTTGACATGGAATATTGATCTAGGTGTCCTTGTTAAACTAAGTAAATGTTAAGAAATTATCCAAGCCATAAATAGGTGTTGAGTCACTCCCAATATGTCAATTTTAGTAGATCTGAAAAAGAATAAAGATAATATATTGGTATATAATAGGAAATAGGGATGAATCAATCCATCAGTAAAAGGATACCAAATATTAGATAACATTTAGAAAAATGTATATTATACTCCCCATGTTGACACTGTATGTTGAGTGCCTTATTTGGTGTATTAATCTGCCCATTTAAAATCCATAATAATTGATATTTTGTACTTAAAACACAAAAAATAGTTTGGGTGTGGATAGGATAGGCATATTTTATTCTATACTAAAAATTAGATGCTAGGCAACTTTCATGGAATTTAAAATGTAGTAGCAAAATGCATAATCCTAGAGAGTCAATGAAAATGAATATAGTACTGGATTTATAGATTTAGTTAATGAATTCATTGTATTTTATAATTCCATCATAGTATTTTAGTGAATTATTGTTAATTATAATATATATGCATCTCTGTAGTTTATTTCCTATTAAACAACATCAATGTAGATTCTTCCAGCCTGTAAAATTGCCTATATTATATCCAATTACCAACTACTAGTTGAGTGGCATTATTGTACATTTAATTCCTAGCCTATATTGGATCAATATAATTTTTATTCATAACTATATAGTATAACATATGTGTTGATAAATATTATCTAGATTTAAAATGGATTCACTGATTTTCTATTCCAAACTTATGCAATGAAAAATGAGTTGTACTTTTATTCCTAGCCAAATTAATGAGTGATCAGTTAGATGACTTATATACTTGTTAAAAAATGAGTAGTAGCCAAAACATATAGTTTACATACTAGTTGGTCGTTACATATGTTCATGATTTTTCAACTCATAGTTGAGTCGACACCAGGTAGGGATATATCTCTCTCTTTAAAAAAAAATTGATGGAATGATTTAGCAATATCTCCTAGGCTTTAAAAAAATGATTATTAAATCCTTAGCACCTTAGTTATACGAAGAAGAATATTGTTATATTAGGGACTATATAAGTATGATAATTAGTACATAATACTAATTAAGGAAGAACTTTTAGAAGATTAAAAGTATGATTTTGCATTAAATGGGTCGAATTACTCTTTTATTGCTATTTGAACCCAAACAATAGTTGAATTCATAAATAAATAAAAAATCTATAAGATATTTTATATGCGGTTATATATATGTAAGCATAAATTTAGATAATGTTTTGATGGAATTGATCTCATAGTAAAATTGATGAGAATATACCTAGTAGGTAGTCATAATTAAGTGATGACTTGATAGAGACAATATACTTATAAACCTCAAACTGGATTAAGGATGATTGTTTAGATTATAAATCATAGTCGATTTAAATCGATATCAAAATTGTTGAATAACCTCATAAACATATCTTTTGAGAATATTAATAACTGTAGCTTTTATGTGGGGTTAGTATATCAAGAATCCTTCAAGTGGTTAATGAGACATGAGTAGTATAAAGAACTGAAGGTAGAATTGATTATGATATGTATGAGTTAGCTTATTATATATAACTTGTGAATCAAAACATGTGGTATAAATGTAACATCAGAATTAATAATTGTATATTTAATGTGACCTATATGTATAAAAGTGCCTATTAACATATTCATAGGGGTTTATTCTTATGGTTATATTTCTAAGGGTGGATATTAAATTATATTAAATAATTATGTATAATAAAGCCTAATGAATGCATGAATTCAAACCCCTAAATATATAAAAATTAATAGATTGGATTACTCTATCTTTCATGTGAACTAAGACTTGTTTTATTATATCTAACTATTTGTATAAGAGTTTATTTTTCTATGAATTTATGAATACTTTATTAGATTAGTTATGGTACTTAGTAGCTATTCTTAAAACATTATATTGTGGTAATATAGGTTATCATAGGGTGTAAAATGTTTGTAAACTAATTATGGTAATTAGAAATTACAATTCAATGTATATTTTACCTAGATGGTATTAACTGTAGTCATTATTTTTAATATGGTTCATACATTTGATAGAATTAATGTATGCTTTGATTACTCCTATGTTTAGCATGTTTTGTGATATGATTTATAGTATGATGTAAATTGTATAAATATTTTGGTTAAACTATGTCTACAAATTTCACAATGTTGATACTGAGTAAGGATTGAGATAGACTTCACTAACTTACTAGCATCACAATGTCAGATGAAGCCAATCTGATTAAGTGGTGTGTATTAATTTTTATTGATATATAGATCTCTATTATTATTTATTATTAAAACATTGGAAAAAGTATGTTTAGTGAGATATTATCATTTCATGAGTATGATTTACATGTTTGTATGATATCTTATAATAGAATGATTTTTATATGATATACTACAT
The DNA here is from genome assembly GCA_037957365.1 of Torreya grandis. Lineage (NCBI taxonomy): Eukaryota > Viridiplantae > Streptophyta > Pinopsida > Cupressales > Taxaceae > Torreya > Torreya grandis. Next base: position 2,088,427 of record JARHVA010001882.1, on the reverse strand, counting down.
GTTTAGTTTTAGAAATCATACAACACACAGGTACTTGCTTCTCTCTCTAGATTTTCTCATTATCACTATTTAATTATGCATGAATAGAGTGCCATGAATTGCTGGGATTAGTGTGGGCGATCATTGGTCTATGGTTGGTGTGGAAAAGTTCTTAGATGATATTCTCTGTCCCCATAAAAATACTACTTTTTGAGATGACATTGAAGATTGGAATAAATACTAGATTTTGGGAACTATGTTCTATAAGAGCAATGTACCTTATACATACTTTATATTTTATTGTACTTATTATTGAAATATTATCATGAAGGGTTTTAATTATTTATTTATTACACATTGATACTAGTGGTTGTAGACTTGTATTAGTCATGTCTGAGAGAATGTAATTATTTTCTATATTCATATTATGATGTGTTCTCATGATATTAGAGATCAATGATATATGATGTAATATAATTTATTTAATATTATCATATTTTGAGTATTTTGTATGATCTTTAATTAGATTCTCATTGTATAATATATTTATGGTATATCTAGTTTGTTTTAAAAAATCATATTTATAGGTAGATCTCGGTGAGGATGTTACAACTAAAGCCAATGGGGAGATTGTTGCTCGATAGGTTCACCCTAAGGTAATTATTTAGAACTCCATGTGAATTACTTTATATGTGTATCCTTGTTTAGGATTTCTCTACACTTAATAAACTAGTGTGGCTATAAGTTTTTTTAGATTTTCCATATTTTAATTTAGGTTGCATATATCCCCATTTGTTTTACCATTGTGCCTTACCCAATTGCAATCATTCCAACCATTCCATTATTTTATTCTAATTTACTTGAATACTTAAATCATTTATTACAATCAGATTAATTTCATATAGGTCTAGTGAGTGATACATATTTTTGTCATAGGTTTAGGATTTGTTAAAATTTCCTCTTGTATTTTCATTTTAGGTAATACTCTACTAGATATATAAATTTTTTATTTCATTATCTGATCATCCAAATATCACAAAATTTGTTTAATTAATCTTCTTTGAGTTCAAGTCTATTGAGATATGATAGTTATAAGTTATTTATATCCCACACATACATTCTAGTGAGCCTAACATGAATCTTATCCCACCTTTGGTTGGATTAGATTCATGTTATTTAGTTTTCAACTTAGTAACATTTTCCAAATAAGTATATCATTTTGAATTCTACTTCTTGTTGAAAAATTTTCCTCACATGCCAAATGTCAACCCTTAGCATGAAAAAGTTTTGGGTGATAACTATCCTAGCCTAATCATGGTGATAACCTGCATGATCATGTCTTTATTCGTCCTATTTTGAGACTTAGTATTATGGATGATAAATGTCACTAGTGTGTCATAGTTTAATTCTTAAATCCTTTATGTCATAAATGTATTAAGTCTTTTGGTGAGATGGAAATAGTCCTTGTCATCTTTGAGTGAGTAAACAAAGCGTTAAGGTGTCTTGAAATTCTAGTAAAGGTGTTTAAACATTATTTGATGCCATAATATGAGGATCAATATTGTATTCAAGTTAATTGTTCATGATACACTCATCTAATCCCATTTATCATCTCAACTCATCATTAGAACCATTAAATACCGCTCAAACCACTTCTTATAAGCCTATTTGCCTTGTAAAACCTTGGAAAGGGCAAGTGTTTTGAGAAATTTTAATAAAAATTGTCTTGAAGAGGTCTTATTCATCCCACATTGACACCCCTATGAGTTTTATAGTTCTAAAATCCCATTTTGTGACCCATTCATACCTTTTCACTTGTCAAATGGTCCCCACGTACCAAATTGTGAATTTTCCACTTCCCTCCTGCCATATGTCTAGCTTGAAAATGCCTATCAACTCATGTTCCCTCTCATCTTATCAAAATATAGTAGTTCAAAGCTAGATATTTGAAGAAAATGTAGGAAAAGACACTTTTTAGGAGTTTTGCATTTGTACAGAACTGTACGAATTGAATTGTATGAAAGGAGTCAAAGAATTATAAGGTGACTCATATCTAATGTCTCAGATAAGTTTCATGGTGAAAGGATGTCAAACAAAATCAAAACCAATCCTTCACTTTGTCTACCTTATTTTTAATATTAAATGGCTCTTAAAGTTTATGCATAGTATGTTCATGAGAGAGAAGATCATGAGTTGGCCTCTTGGTCAGAGTAAGGGGTTACGTTGACCTTCCATCTATGGGAATTTATTTTAGGTTTATTCCCCTAATATCTATATATAAATGATAATAATTTGAGTGATCTAGTCACTATCCTCTCCTACACAGGCAAAATGGATTAGAATGGTTTTCATGAGTTTCTAGATTATTTGGTCAAACTAATGATTGATCATGTTTTCTTAGGTTTTGAAGGAAAATTTCATATTAATTTTAGTTTTTGAACCACATGTGTGATCTCATGAAACCAAAAAACATCAAAACTATAATGATCTATAGTTTGTAGTTAGCTTTAAACAATGAACAAAGTGTTTGAGTGTTTTTCTAGAAGGAGTTGACAATGTTGAAGGATTGCAAGAGAGTTTCAAGCTTCACCATGCCTATTTTCTCAATTTGAGGTCCAATAGCCTCCCTAACATCTTAAAGGGTGTCTTCAAATAATTAATTCATATACATCTAGAGTTCACTATCTTGTAGGACTGTGTGTTTCTTAATAACATCTACAGAGCCTTTAAACGTATCTAAGAACATGGAAGGTGGTGTTAGAATCATAATATGTCATCATAATGTCCTTGAGAACATGTTTCTCAACCTACATAATAGACTCACATGCCTAAAACAATCCTCCTTACCTCTAAATTGTCACACCTCCAGTTTAACAAAGATTAAGATCTTTTAGCCAAGCTTAAATATTCTCAAAGATTCTTAGGTTGTATTCTGGATCGTGTATACCTCTTGTTCTGCCTTCAAAGTGGTATATTTATGTAGGTATTTATGTTAGGGTCCTCAAGTTTCATTTTGGTTACATTTGGATGTTTCTCATGTTTCATTTCATGTCTGTTTCATACCTCTATCATTTCAAACTATTTTCACTACCTTATAATTATGAATTAACCCTATTTTCCATGATTCAATACCCAAATCACCTGACAATCACCTTCCTTCACCCATCCACCCTTCCTCCCAACTATAAGTAATGTAAGAAGACCTATGGACACCTTGTAACCATCAGGGGCTATAAGCTTATAGAGGATGGATTCATGTAGGTCATATATCCTATTAGATAGGCAAAAGAATACCTACAACCACTTAACTTGGCTTAGGAAATGAATTAGAGTGGAAGTTAGAATTCAAAATAGTTGATGGGTGGATGAGTATATGAAAGAAATTTCAAGTGTGATTAGTACCATCAAGAGATTACTTTACAATATAAACTCATCTCTTACACTAAAAAAATCACAACACCATAGATGGAACCTAGAACCATCATGCTTTAGCCCAGTGAAGTGAGATGGAGTTAAGGTAAGTTACCAAGATGAGAGATTTATTGGTATTATTTTAAGGGGAAAATTAAGGCCCCATAGAAAAAATCAAGCAATAAATGAAATCCTTAAGAACCATTCTAACCTCCAATACAACCTCACACCTCTAAGTAGTTCATATAGGTCCAATTAAACACTTACATCCTGTCACTTAGGCCTACTACAACATCATCACTAGGCACATTATGTGAACCACTCATGGGCATAAAAGAGGGTGTGATAAAGAGAATGGATACCCCAAGGGAGTGGATGAATGTTTGAATAAGTCATAAGGAATCTAATTTCTGAACACCACTCTCCTCTCACATAAGCCTCATCTCTTAGATCTCTATGATAGTCAATGTAGGTAGATGAGACATCTCCATCCTACTTAGGCTAAGAGATAGTGTTCATAAAATAAGGTGAAAGGTTCACACTAATGAGGGTAGAAAACATCAATGATCATCATATCCAAGGAATGAAAATAACATTAGACATAATATATCACATAGAGTCTTGGTCTAAGAGGGGATGTTTTGATCAAAACCCTGCTTTAAGGGCTGAAAGGTGATATGAAAGATCAACAACACAATGATATCACTCAAGGACATGAATAACCATGAAGACATTGAAATAATATTAAGATGGATAAAATAAGGTTACAAACAGGTGGACATCTCAGACTCAAACTTAAGGAGCATGAGCACAATTATAGTTTTTTTAAGTATATATAGTATTGTACTCCCATGATGGAGTTCTTAGAGAATTCAAAAGCTTTGAAGAGAATAAGAATAATGTAACCAATATGACCATGTTTCCAAATAATATAGGGAGGTATCAAGTCACTTTCAACTATAATATGCTTAGTCTAAGCTCTAAATAGTAACCTAGATGTATGTGACTGATATATGAGGTTATTTTACAAGTTTGAAGGGTATCAAAAAGATAAAGGGGTTTCAAGGAAAATGTGTAAATTAAGGGTTATATTTCTTGTGAGATGATAATTATGTTAACCTCAAGTCACTACTCAATGGTGTAAATCTAACACATAGGACTTGATATACCTAAGTGCTAATCACACAGTTATACAGACACCGTCAAATGCATATAACTGGTCTTGTGAAAAGTTAGCTATCTTGAGTGGTCTAAAGTTGCCTAATATTCCCATGTGGCCTCGGGCTATTTTATATTTTTTGGGTGGCCTAAACTAATCTTATATAATCTATCTATATCACAATATTTTATTTTTAGTTGCATCTACTACACATGGGTAGGCAATGATGGAGTCATAATCTACGTGAGTTATTGAGCGACCTATATTAGAAGGTTGGGAATAACATTAGCATAATTTAATATACTAACACAGCATGATCCACCAAGGATGGGTGCGAAATTATGGATTTAAAATTGGATTGAGTTCTTGAGCCATCCACACATGTGGATTGATAAAACCATTAGCTCAGTCTAATTTATTCATCGATTGATCACTATCTACATGCACAAACACATGTTGTCACCATGTTTATGAATTGGTTTTCATACTAAGTGAGGTGTATTCATTCATTTACTATCTCTTATATATTTAATTAGTTTTGTCTTTGCTTTTAATATCTCCTAAGTAATGATTGATCTATGCACTTTTCATTTGGAGGACATGTAATGGAGCATGTTTCACATACTTAAATTTAGATTCATGAGATTTAAATCTTAGGTATGTATATGTCTGATTATTTTTACTTTATCCTAAACATTTCAATTTTTTCCATTTATAAAATAAACTAGCTGATAAGAGTGTTACTTGAGACCACCCATCCCTAGATTAGCCCTAGACCTATATTAGGTCCTATTTAGACACTTATATATCCTTCATATGGGACACACACATCCATAAATATCCCTAAAGTATTTTGAGACCCTCACATTAGCATTATTTTCCCTAGTGCCTCAACTTCTTTCACCTGGATAGTAGGGCCATAATTTGGACAATATTGCCAATGGTGCTAGTGTCCTACTTTGGGCATTTTTATCATTTTCCAGCATTTGGATACCAACATATATCTTTTATAAATAATAAACACTAGGATCAAACTAGCCCTATTTTAACACGAACACAATAAATAGAATAGTATATATATAAATGACTTTTATTTGTTTATTCACTAGATGGAAATGGGATACACATAACACAAACTAGCTCAAAAAACATTGTCCACAATGATGGTTATCAATACCTATTTTGCCTTAACTCTTGATACAACCATATACATCCATCACAAACTCAGAATACTCATATATTTAGTCTCAAAATCTAATGAAAGTCACTCAAACTAACATTAATACTAGTTTCACTTGCACAAGCACAAGCACTTAGGTGGGGAGAACTACATCAGACTTGATCCTTCCTCAAAGTATTCGTATGTAGGAAAATATCATCACAGTGGGGTTTTGAGGATGTCTAGCCTACAAAATAACATCACACTTTGAGATTTGTGTCAATTGGATTCCCTAACAACATGGAGGTTATGGTTTACATATAAAATTAGTTAAAATAGGTCATTGATAGGAAATCAAAACTTGTGCACATAGGAACATGTTTGGTAGAATTAGACACAGGTGCACCTAGAAGCTCAAAATGTTTTCTACCCAATAAAAATTAGTGTCAAAAGAAGATCACTAACACCATTAACACTACTATCCAATTAGGGTTCTATTATCCAAGAAGGGTTTTGTCACCTAGATCATGTCTATGATACTTAGATTAACTCATGTTCTAGTTTATAGCTTATATACCTCCCATCTTAGTCAATTTCCAACTAAGTACTTATTTACATAATATATTATTATTTTTAGAAAGGTCAAACTAGGTCAATTCTATTGCAAATCAGTGGTTGTATTTATTGTATATCTATACCATGATTTACTATGCTTATAGCCTTTAACAACCTAGGGCTTACAGTCCATAAACCCTTAAAATGTTAAATCAGATAGATTTGCTTGATGTGTAGAAGTGTCAAATCCCAAACCAAGTGAATAGTAGGTGGGGTTAATGAATGAATCTTGAAATGTATTTATAGATGAATATTTTGATACATTCCTTTTGATGGCCATGTAAAATGTATAGGAAAACCCTAAAGGATGTTTTGAATTTTAGCAATTATAAATTATTTAGTGCAAGACAAAACTTATATAAGTGAACAAAAGTGCCCTGCACTCCTTTCTTCCTATAAAGGACTTGCCTAATGTGACCAGAGATAAATTTATTCTATTAGATATTTTATAAATGTGATTTTAGACAAATTTATCATGTGACATTGAATTTTTTAGTGGTAAAATGAAATATAGGGTCACGGTTAGATATAGATAAGTGGATTAGGAATAAGAGTTGACTCCCACTCATCCCACTTCATCTCTTTCTACTCCCTTTCTTGATATATTCCAATTTTATTATAATTTGGCCTATTATACTGTTGGTTATATCTTGGACTATAATGGTGGTGAGTGGATCCAAAACCTAGAATTTCTTATTGGTATTTTTGGGTGAGCCATAGTTTATTTTTTTATTGTGAGACAAAGGGGTCTAATCTGATTGTGCTCATGATAAGTATCTTGTAATGTGGTGGTTTTGATACCTTGTATTTCATGAAATCTTAAGGCATAATAGGTTTGGAATCCCTTGGATTTATGGATGGTAAGATATATGATTGGATATCCTCCCTTGAAACGTATCTCAAGTGTTGGCTTACTATAAAAGGATATGTGTACTAGATTTGGCTATTTTCATTTATAAATATTTAATTATTTAATTATTCTTTGAATTTTTAGTGTTAATAATCTCTATGCAAGAACACATAAAATAACTAAAAATACTGAATATATTATATTTTATTAATATATATAAGGAATCACTCTGAATCACTTGCCATTTTGAGGGGGGTTACCTCCATATCAATATATTTATCTCTTGATTGATATATTTTTTCTTAGATGCATGACAATAGTCTATGCTCCTCCATTCATAATATTCTAATCTATCCCACTCTTTCGTTCTATTTATGTGGGATTATTCCTTTATGACATTACTATTTGTATTACTATTGTATTCAACTATTATACCTAAAATATATATTATATTCCCCTACCTAGGTGTATTACATTCCATCCCCCTTGACATGCTTTTCCCTTGAAACATGTGAAGAATTACATATAAAAAATAAGTAGAAGAGCAAATGAAGGCACGTCCATGCATCCATTTCTTCTTCCATTTCTTCCTCTTGTGTTTGGAAATGAACAAGTACATTAACAATGTGAAATTGATAAATATAATAGGAGGGTAAAGTGCACAAAGAGCTATGAATTGAATGACATCAACATGAAAAATGAGTTTAGAGTCGAGCACCAAAATTTGAAGCATGGCGATCATCAAATTGAATTTAGAATAAGGATGCTCAAAATAGTCATCCTTGTGAGCCAATAGAGGATACATGCCATTCCATTTAGCATTATTCTCTAAGGGATTTGAAGGCATAATTCTATGTATGGGATTTGCAGTGCCTAGCTTGGGCATGTTTATTACCTAATTGGGCTTATTGGTGGATTATTTGGACATTATTTTTACCTGTGTATGCTCTAAAAGTGCCTTCTTAGGTGATTAGATTTCCTACATGGGCATATTAGGTGCTTGATTCAGTACTTTGTGTGTCCACTCAAGTGTTGGTGTTCTCAACTCAAGTTCCTTGGGAGTCTAAAGGGGTGATTCTAGGGCCTATTTGGGCTTTTCAGATGTCAAACGATGATAATGTGAAGTGATACAATCTTCTACGAGCATAACCAAGCACCATGCTTACACGAGGGATTAAGGTTGGAACATTATAACCTCTACTCAAATCTCATACTAAATTCCATTTATGAAGCATCTTCGATAGAAATCACTAAATAAGCTTTCAAGTGGTTTGATGAGTTTTATAAACTCTTTCTAATATTGTCTAACTATGATAGTTTGATGAAGTTGAAGCAATGCTCTAGATAAAATTTGAACACCCATGATTACAATTGATTGGATGTCGGATTCAACTGAAAATAAATTGTTACACAAAGACTTCCATAGAAATTGACCTTACTACAAATAATCGATCACTTGAACTATGATACAATTAACAATAGTTAATTAAATTCAAAAATACAAACTGTTATGAAAGCTGACACCAAAACACACAAACCCCAAAAATGGTTTGATGTGATTGTTTATAGTTTGAGAGTTGTATACAAAAGAACAATCATATTTTTTTAAAAAATATCATTTATTAAAACCAATATAACTTCTAAAATACTTAATGTAACTTAAAATTCAAAATGTTTTGGAAATCTAAAAATGAGGTGGATAAAACCCATAAAATGTTTGGCTCAATTCGCTATAGTTTGAAGAAGAGTAGTCAGTCTTTTTACAGTAGTAGTTACTAAGACTATAATAAATTTTGCAATACGTAATGAAATTTAAAAACTGTTTTTTTAAAGAAAGATGGAAATAAAGTGCACAAAACTTAGAAATTATTTGGTACAATTCGTTACCATTTGAGAGTAGTTTGAAGACAATAATCATGATTTTAAGGGAGAAACTTAAAATCTACACTTGTAGATGATAGTCTTTAGCTTCAAATTCTGATTGGAATAAGAGATAAAGATGTAGATATGAATTTTAAAAACATCCAAGATGGAATGAAGCTCCAAAATGAGAATGCAACAAAGATCACATAAATGGCTCTAGAAAGTGCTCTGACACTAGATGTTAATAACCTCTATGCTACAATACACAAAATAACTACAAATAATGAATATATATTATATTATAATCATTTTATGGAAAGAATCACTCTAAATCACTTGCTAATTTAAGGGGGATATCTCCTTATCAGAGTATTTCATTTTTGATTGATATATTTTTCTTGCATGCATTAAAATAATTTATGTCCCTTTATTTATATTATTCTAATCTATTTGACTATTCCATTCTATGCATGTGTCATTATTCCTCTATGACATTACTATTCATACTACTATTATAATCAACTATTATGCCCCAAATATAAATTATATTCCCCCACCTAGGTATGGATTTATGGATGGATCGAGAAGGTCAGATATATGATGGGATCTCCTCCCTTGAGAGATATCTCAAGCATTGACTAATTGTAGAAGGATATGGATACTAGATTTGGAAATTTTCATTTATAAATCTCTTTTGTTGGCTATTATTTGAATGTTGGGTGAGGCACCATTGGGTACACAGTCTAGGTGGCCTATCAATGAATTGGTATGAAATCATGATTTGCTCCTATGGTGACTTGGGTAGTTTCTTAGTGTTGGGGGTCTGATGTGCCCTAGTTTTTAATATGGGTTTTACTTATTTTATGTTTGTACATGGATAATATTGATCCCCCCCCCCCAAAAAAAAATGTTGTATTGTCTCTAGTTGGATTTGTGTCATTTTTTTGTGCCACAAGTAGAGGCATTTCTTTTGAGTTGGCATCATTGTATTTTTATTTTCCTTTACACAAGGCTGTGGGCCCTTTAGAACCTTCAATTTTACCCACATGATATAAAATAAGATAAGTGTCTTATAATAATATAGAATAAAAGTCATGTATTTGAGTATAACTCATGTGGTTTGGAATGTGTCAAGTATTAATGTTGTCTAGTATATGTGACCATATTTATGTTTCTACAACTATTTGAAGCTACCTTCTATTTTTTATTTTCTTTGAAACATGTTTATATTTAGATTAACAAATTAATTATTATTTTCATGAAGTGTGACATTTAAAAAAATATTTTCTTTGAAGGAACATCGCCGAGATAAAATGATCAAATCGATCACAAAAACTAACATAGGGATTAAGTTATGTTATAAATTAAACAATGGGTCAAATCATGTCATGCTCATAAAACAAAAACAAACAACATGAAAAACATATTTATTTCACAAACTATATCCAAAAAGGCAAACATGGACATAAATACCAAAAACATTGACATTAATTATAGTATGGTATTTGACATTAATAATGACCACTAAAAAAGTAAGTCTTTATTGGTATCATTAAAATATGGAAAAGTTACAATAGTATTGATTTTTAAATTTAAACATACAATATGTATTGTAAAGTTAATGTTAAAACTTAATAATGTGAATAATATTTGTTTTTTAAATCTATAATGCAAGCTAATGGGAAAAGTGAATACACACTTCATTGATGAAGACATATTTTATCTTCACATTTGATCAAGGTTGGAAGATACAAAATGGTAAATTAATTTTTTTCCAATACAAGTAAAATTCATTTAAAAAATAAATCCATGGTCCATTTCACTAGTGAAAACTAGTTTGGGTTTTGGTTATAATTAATTCAGCACATAAAATTATATTAAAATAATAATCTTATAAGTGATCACATTCAAAAAATTAAATTAAAAAGATGTACAATTTATTAGTAACATTTATAAAGGTAAACAAAAATGTACCTCATTGTTAGTTATATATATATATATACAAAGATCATTTATAATTGAAATTTTAAATTCTGTTTTGAGAACTTTGTGACTTTGTAATTTCATTTTGATTATTACATATTCTTTTCAATAATTTAAGTATTATTAAAGTTATGTGAACTTATTATTTATATTTGAGATATATTTATTGTATATTTATTATGAATAGGGAAAAAGAAAATTTTTATAAAAATTAAATAAATTTGATATTCTAACAAATCCATATAATTCAATTTGGTACATTAAGAATAAAAAATAATGCTTAAACCATACCTAGGACATAATTATTTATTGTATGTAGATAAATCTGTAAGTGTTAATAAATATAAAGAATATTTTATTTTTATTATAGATCCAGGGATTGTGAATAAGGATTTACGTAATCTTTAGACACTCTATGGCCCCATGACTTTAGATATTAAAGGCTTCCGCTTTTTAGATTTCAATTGTCATAATAAAGGTCACAAGTGATGTAGATGTGGAGCTCTATGAGAACCCATTTCACAGAGTGACTCGATTTGGATGTGGCTATGTGATATATAAAAGGGAAAGATATTTAAAAAATAGTTAATATAAAGTGGAATTGAGAAATCAAAAAGGATTTTGTGATATTATTATAATCCAATAATATTTTGTCACGTCTCAATACAAATACACATGACACATGATAAATTAAAGAACAATGTTGACTTATAGCTTCTGTGAAGATAAAATACAAGTTTAGCAAGACATAAAGATGAACGGTTCGGATCTGAACATGCATAGAAATATATTAATAACTCAACACGTCTTTGGAATAGGAAGTGAATATCAAAATGAAATTCGTAACTCTATGGAATCTGTGACCATGTGAGGCTAAAATATTTGTGACACATGGAAAATTTCGACTCTCCATTAAAACAGAAGACAAGAAATACCTATTTACCTATTTAATTAATTTAATTTAATTTATTTTTTTAAATTTCAAATTTAACTCATAATTTAACTCACTCAGGTCATTAATTAGTAGAATTAAGATATGAACACGATTGGACATGCGAAAGATTTTCAAATTCAAATTAAAAATTGAGTTTGATAAGCAAAAACTAATTCCCATCCATGTAGTTTTTAGGTAACTTGTATTTTCACAAATTCACATTGAAGATTAAGGTAAACAAGGATAAAAATTTGAAATCTAAGAAAACATAGCACACAAAATTCATAATAGGGGAGTTGGTCAATTATTAACTGCCTATGATTTCATAGAGCTGTTAAAGTGATATGCACTTTATCAATATAATTTAATTGGATTTTTTATTTATACATGGAGAAAAACAAACTTAATTCTATTAAAAACTAAAGCTTTTTAGATAATCCGACGCATCCATAGCATCCCTTGAGATTCCATGGACCAAATTGATTCCCTGCCATTATTTTGGCACCATTAAGGAATTAAAAATATTGGACATATGATGGCTTCTTCAACTCAAATTCAAATTGAATTAGATATGTAGAAATTAATTTCAATTAATATAATTTTATAATGATATTTATTTTAATAAATTTTTTATTAAAAAATTATATATATATATATAAATATAAAGATATTTTTATTCTGAAAAATATAATAATTTTTTATTATTTATTATTTATAATATAAATATTGAAAAAAGGGATAAACTCAAATTGAATGATTTAAAAATCCTAGTGAATATAATAAACAAATTTTGTATGAAACTTTGATAAATTTTATCAAAAAAATAGCAAATTTTTTATAATTGTCAAATAATACTGTACACAAAAGATGGTGTCCTGTAAACTATAGAATATTTCACAATGATCATTAATAGTCTAAAGATTGCATTCAATATAGAAGTGGTGGCTGCTTCAACAATATTTAATTTAAAATAAAATAAAATATTGAAATGATGGGTTATGACAACATCCATTTAATGCTAACAACATATAATACAGTTTTTAATTTATATGTAATTGTATTCAATGAAAGGAAAATCTATAAAATTTAAATTAATAAACTTTATACAAAATAACTAAGTATCAATAAATTTGATAGATTATTTTTTCCCTTTTTTTATTTAATAAATAGTTAAATTTATGAATAAAAGTAGTTTTGCCATTATTCGCACACATATTTTAATCTTTCTTCAAAATACAATATATATTATAAAACCTATGTTAAAATTTAATAATGAAAATTTGATATGATTTATTTTCATTTATTGATTGGAAAAATAGTTAAATTTACTTCAGAAATTAGTCTTATAATTTCCTTGTGACCAATTTAAAAAAAAAATCTAATTTTATCCTTTCCAAAATACAATCCACATCTTAGGTTTGCATTTTTATTTATGAATGACTCATGGCTCATGGGCAATGATCATTACCATTCCACCAAAGCAGAGGAAAAGATGAGTCATGATGGGATTAAGATTCTTTCGTTGTACCAATTTGATCCAATAATGTTGAGGGCTTGACTATTGAATATTGAAATCCAAAAGGAGTATATCTCCTATTTATTTGATGTTAATCCCATGGTTTGAGAATTTGATTAAAACCCAAAATTCCACCTACTATTTGATGTTTAATCTCCACTTTAGTTGTACTAAAGGGCTCCACAAGGATGACCATAGATGTGTGTGGCATGCTTATCTATAATCGAATTAAAATATTTTGTTGGTTTTCTATTATTTTGTAGTTGATACATTATTATTTCTTTCTAGGATAGTTAAGCATTGATGATTCCATTTTATGGAATCATTTTTATCCATTACCCTTGCTTAATTGTTATCTAATTGATAAGAAGGGATATGATAAAAGATTTGTGTAAGTTATATGAATGTTTGTATTATAAAATAAGTCTTTGGACCATTAAGAGGGCTCATTTTAAATTTTCCTCATGATGCGGAATAAAGGAGTTAAACTGACATTTGAAAAAATTGTTGTTGATACTTATTCAGTTTAGAATGGGATAGACCCATTAGAAGATTGTTTTACCTTGATATATGATTGTATAAACGTATGTCTCACCAAAAGTCTATTTTTGGGATGCTTCACTAGAAGGCCCATATGGATGCTCTAAAGGCTCTATGGGATCTTGTTTCATAATGAAATAAGCTCTACCAAGTTGATTTTTTCTGAGGAAATTTTTTTGTAGAAGTTATACAATGGAAGTTTCAACGAAGTTTTATTGAAGGGTGACATCTTTTGAATTCTTGTAGCCATATGTTTTGTAGTATTTTTTTGATGATTGGATTTATTTGTTAAGGTTGTAGGATTGTTAAAACCCACTTGTTGTTCTTGATTGTGAGATCCTTGTTCAAAACCCTCTCTTTTGGTTGTGGGTCTAGCTACAAAACCCTCACTTTTTTGATTCATAATTTTGATTTCAAAATCATTTACCCTATTAAAAAAACAATAGAGTATAAATTAAAATGTAGAAATAAGAAAAAGTGATTTCGCTAGTCACTTAACCCACAAACCAAAAATATAAATTAAAATGATTGTTCCTAAACATAAATCGAAATGCATGTAGTAAATGTTTAACACATAGAATAATTATCTAGAATCTACTATGAAAACTTTCTAGAGATCCACTTAAAATGTACTTTCAAAAAAAATGTAGTAATTTTACATGGAGTATAAGTACATGTATATGCATTTGTTGTATATGTTAAATATAGATTTCATTTGATAAAATAGTCTTGCACAATTGAAAAATATCATTCAAGGATTAGTCATTTTATTCATGAACTCTTCATAGATGAAAGACTCACATTCATCGTCTCATTATACCTAAGTGATTTTATTATGACCCAACCCAATTATTCTAATTATTTAGATCACCATTAGCCCATAGAATGACTAAAATATGATACACATCTTACAATATCATTTACAAAGATTTAAAACTTCTCTATTCTTTGAGACACTATAATTCAGACCTCGACACTAGTGTCGATGCTAGTGTCCCAATTCCAATGCTTGTGTCCTTGCCTCACAAAACCTCAAATTTTTAAATCTCTTAATATCTATGTGTTGGTCGAGGTGTCTTAATTAACCCTTCTACGACCTATTTCAAAAACAATAGTATAAATACACGTAAATGGACATTAATTATCATCAAATAAGAAAAAGTAATCTTCAAGTACACATCTAACACTTATCAAACAAAATCGCTTCTCAAACATTCAATATTGCACTATTCTTTCCTATTTCCATATTAGTATATGAGCAGTCCTTCTATAGGTCTGAAGATTTCAAAAACTATCTTACAAGTGGTATTTGTTAAGTTTCAAGCTAGATCACTACATGCAGTCACATATAATATACTACATCATCATTCACACATAAACCCACACATAGAGGAGAACTACATGTGTCGGAGACCTTATTCGAAGTATTGCCTATGTAGGCAATGTTCATTGATAGAGGGGTCTTTGAGATCCTCACAACTTCACTTGAACTCACTAACCCTTTTTTTTCTAGAGCACATGCTCTAATCAAAGGACCTAAGGTTTTGAGCTACATACTAATATTGAATTCATGTACGCAAGACCTAGACATACAATCAACAAGGCCATAGTGGCATCTAACATATGTAAATGGAATTTAGAAAAATTAGTTGATATTCTTAACAAGAGAAGAAGCATCGAATTGGATAAAAGCGTTGATGGTAGTGTTCTGAAACCAACGATAGTGCCTAGCCTAAAAGAAAATTAATTTACAGAATCTGATGAATCAGTTATAAAAATCGATCTAACCATTTTCACACTTATACTTCTCAAATTCACTTACACATCAATAAAAAAATTAAAAATTACATCTCTTCTTCATAATTTCAAAACAAAATTACTTTTTTATATTATCTTCTTATATTTAATATATTCCATAATTCAACAATGAAATTAAATATTATGAATGTAAATTATTTAATTAACCTCTTATTAAACAAACTTAATACAATTTAAATTTGAGTTTTTCCCTTCCCCTTAACTGTTTCGAAAAAGGGGAAAACATTTGTTTTATCGATTCCACAAATTTGGGAACGAACAAATTTATGCATTTCTATTTGTTTTATTTCACTGGATTTTTTCACAACAATTTTTATATATTTTTCTTTACTTTAGAAATTAACAAAAAATCAACTGAATAGAGAGGGGACGAAAAAGAGAGATTACTCGATCCCACAATCCAGAACCGAGAATAAAAATTAAATTCTAGTCTTCTGCAGGCAGAACCGACAAGGTAAAACACCATATCGCTGTTGTACTGTGCATGTCTAAAAAAAAAAAAATGATAATAAAATGCATTACATTCCATTTTGTTAGATTACACTCAGAAAAGCCTGAATCAAACAAAGAATGGGTTGAGCACACAGCGTTTAACATTCATCACTACGTATCAGTTTTAAACAGCCCCTGCGTTAATTTCATCACAGGCTGTTTAAACTTTCAAATCCTCAGAATTAGTCCGGGTGTTGAGGAACACCATTGAAGGTACAGGCTATGCTATCACAAATTATCCATTTTAATATTTATAATACACACTTTAACTTCAAATATTCATATTCTAGAATGGGGAATTATCAAAATCTAGTGCATGGCTTTGTAATGGTTAACAAAGATTTGAAATCGTTGTAATGCGGCTTCCATGGTGGATGTGTTCATGTCCGCAAAGCAGACTCTAAACCAACCAGGCTCCATGCAATTGAATGAAGAACCAGGAGATATATTCAATCTGGCGTCGTATAATATGCCTTTCCATAAATTTAACTCCCCTTTTAGGTCTTTTGATGGAAGCAGATGACTCATGTTTAACCAACAGAAAAGACCAGAGTTGCCATTTAAGTGTTTAACGCCCGCTCTAGCAAACCCAGACACCAGCAATTTATGCCTCTCTTGTAATCTTTTCTTGTTCTCCGCTATGTAATAATTAACGAAGTCAGAATCTGAAAGCATAGCAGATAGTAAATGCTGCGTCTGGGAAGAAACCATGCAAAAACTGGACATTCTTCTGGCTGCAGTCACTACAGTAGTGTTGTAGGAATATATGACTCCAATCCTGAAGCCTGGAAGGCCCATGTCCTTAGACAAACTGTAGACTATATGGACATTGTCAGGAGTATAATTTTCTTTGGCAACAATTTCTGCGATGCTGTGAAATTGTGGCGAAGAAAAGACTGAGCCTGAATAGATCTCATCGCATACCAGATGTGTTTTCTTTTGACGAGAAAAATCTAATAGCATCTTCAGCGTCTTGGCACTTAATGTTGTTCCCAGTGGGTTACATGGATTTGTTATGAGAATTCCTTTCACGTTCTTGTTTCGCTTTTGGGCTTCGTTGTATGCTGACTCCACTGCAGATCTGATGATTTTGAAATTGTTGGAGCTGTAACAACGGATTGGCACAACCTCTACACCTGTCCGCCACGTGAGATCTCTATCAAACCTGCATTGAAATCAATGCTTTATGAGTTTTCTTAACAAATAAACTGTGTATTGTGTGACAATATAAATGTAACTTAAATGAAATAGTTTTAACACTCCTTGCTACTAGATTAGGAACAATAGTAACATTTTGTAGGTAACAATCTAATGCGTATATGCTTCTCTAACATCTTGAAGATTTTTTATTATGACATGCCCATATAAACAATTCTTCTAAAGAAATAGATACTTAATTATTAATACCGATAACTATAAATTATATCTATTTCTGCTAAAAAGTTTATCTGTAATTGTTGCAAATCTTATTAAATGCGGGGACCACGCTTGATTTCTATAGCTTTCTAACGGGTGGTTGGTCAACTACTCAATTTTCTAGCAAGTACTATCATTTCCTAGATTCTTGCTAGCTAGATATTTCTTCTGTGATGGTTAGTAGAATTCTCAAAATATCCACTACATTTATAAATAACATCTTTGTATCTATGGCATCATATAAATAATCAAATTAGATATGGTTCTCTGATATATAATACATTAGTTATGTATAATATAATGGTGGCTTTACGACATTACATGTAATGGCCCATTTTTCCAACAGTAATTATTGAAGATTATTTTAAGTATGACAGTGTACTAATTTTATAACATTTTTCTTTTTCGGAGTTCTCTAATATACCCATAATCAAGGACAGTTGTAATTATTACGTGGTTAAATTGTATATATTACCTCAGAGAGAGTGGGAGCTATTAATTAATTGATCACAATCTCATGTAGAAGGTAATGAGCGAAGTGAAGAAAACGTATTTGATGAAACAAGGAAGGAAAAACAAATCCCCAATGCTTCGATCGTTCCTCGAATTTGAAGGGCATCATAAATACATAATTTAGATAAACTACTCAAGGCAATTGTCAATACTAGAGGTTCTCTGATTTATAATTTAGCTTGTTTAAAAAAATAAAAAATAGAATATTTGATTTGAAAAACTAACTTGTATGTAAAATATTTTTCTTAATTTGTAATCATAATAAAAAACTAAAAATTAACAGAAAAGAAGAATTAAACTTTGTTGTATATACCGTTTTACAAAAATATCGATTCAAGAAGCAATTGAAATATTTGGAAGGGGCAGAAGGATGGAGATTGAAAAGTTAGTAAGTTTGTGCCTTCGTTCTACAATCCTTACATTCAAAGGTGAATTCTTCGAGAAAATTAATGGTGTGGCCATGGGGTTGCCTCTCCTCCCATTGGTGACAAATATGTATATAAAAGATTTTGAAAAACGAGCTCTCCATTCTTGCCTACAAATACCTTGATGGGAGATCAATTTCGTAGATTAAACAAAATTTTGTTGGTCATTTGGTAGAGAGAACCTAAACCATTTCTTATACCACTTAATTGAAATCTTAGAACATATCCAATTCAAGATGAAGGTTGATGAACAAGGGAGTGTTCCTTTTTTGGTTATCTTGGTATCAAGGTGATATGATGGGATCCTTTCCTCCGAAGTTTACAGAAAGATGACCTCTACTTTTGCTGTGGCTCACCCCACCTAAAAGATAACAATTTTAATCAATTTGGCAATAACGGGAATTGTGTTTTCTGACATAGATCATCCTGGGCAAGAATTATAATCCTTGACAATGGTTGTACGTGCAATTGGCTCTACGGACGTGCATATTAAAAAATATTTCAAGTGGACCCTTTCGTGTAAAAATAAGGAGATCAATGAGCAGGTGGAAGAAGAAAGAAAACCCATGATTAATATCCCATACATACGAGGTGTCACATATAGTATTGCGAGAAATTTAGTCAGAAAGGAAATACAACCCCTTGGAAACTTTAAAGGACACATCATAAATCCAAGGACCATAAAAACCCAATTTTATATGGAAGTGTTTAGTCGGTACCTTGTTCGTATAGAAAACTATACATTGCAGAGATTGGAAGAGCATTACAAAGTAGGCTCAAGGAGCATAGCAGAGACAACTTGCATGAACATTTTTGAAAAATCGATGTTAGAGGAAAAAAGTAAACAAAAACTACACATATGGGTGAAAGACGCCAAGTTGATCGCAAAGGTGGACCACTGAAAAGAATCTAGAATTTATGGTGGTCTTGAAATAGAAAAAATTCGTTAACATTTTAAATAAAGATGATGAACTCATTTTTAATAACTCTTAGAAACCTTAAATTAAATTAATAAAAAGTAAATAATTTCAAGGGTTTCAATAGAATTTGGAAGGCTGTGGATCACATTAGATCTTATAAACATTATTAGACTTCCTTTCAGAAATAAAAATCTCAATAGCTTCCGTAGATAAATGCCGAGGGTTTATCTTTCATAAGTAGTGTCTCCAAAGTTTGCTTCTTCAAATGGATATATCTCTGAAGCCTAACTTACCCTGGGTAATATGGAGATGGAACAAGGAACACATCTTCGGGATTTGCAAGGCAGAACATTAACACCTCGTTGGCTGCAGTTGCTCCAGCAGTATTTACTATTCTCTCGGGATCAAATTGCACTTTGTTTCCTCTCAATGTCCCCATGAAATTTGCCATAGCCTGAAATGACATAACTTAGAAACTCCCAAAAAATAATTGCAACGAAATAGAGGGCAAATCACACTTTTTTGTAACCTCCTTGCTTCTGTATAATGACTTTGGACATAATAACACGGGGCATAATATTCAAAACATAAATCCACTATCAAACACATTCAGGTGAATTTATTCCACAAAAAGATACTGTAGATAACATTTTGGTCTGAAGAAAGTTTAAAGTTCTATCTTTTATTACCACAGATTACAGTACTCTCTTACCTTCCTGAAATCTGGCAATGCATGATAATCCTGATAAAGTGCCAGGTCTTTGAATAAATCTTGTTTGTAAGTTATTGATGCTTCTGGGTGCTTTAGCAACCACCCTTCCAACAGATCAAATGATAACTGCAATGAGAAAACTGGTAAATATTAATGCCACTTTCGAATTTTAGTGCAGCAATACTCAAAATAGACACTGAACCTGCGTCTTTTTCATTGGATAGGCCATTTAATAATAAAATGTTCTATGAAAACCTAAATCTAATACAGAAAAACGACTAAATCAATTCAACTAAGAATACAATTTTCTTCCAAAAGAATGTAAACAAATTTGGATTTGGGCGGTTTTCCATTACCCTATTCTCAGCAAGGCCCATCTGGATAATGCCAGAGGGATTGTTCAGTGGGTCATATGGATTCCTACGATACTCATCCCATCCAATAAAGTAAGCCGAATCTTCACCATGTGCATCGCAAGTTGCCTTCTCAGAAATATTTGTTTTCCTCTTACCATCATTCATGCTTGCGCTGATAAATTTATCTTCAGATATACTCATCTTTATCTTCATCTGAAACTCAAGCTAACCTATGACAAATCTTTGTGCTGCGTCCCAGATTAAAGTAATGTTCATCCAACTCAAATACACTTTAAAAATCAATTCTTTCTTGGAGCTAGAAAATGCATAAAGTCAAATCCGTGTGTGGCTTCTCATCCCTTATCGACAAAGTATATCGATGATCCAGGATATCCTTAATTAAATGCAGGTGTCGGTGCAACCATAGTTTTTTTCTGATTGATCTAATGTACATGTTTTAACTACTTTTCTGTGTAGGTTAGTGTTCTAATAATTTGATACCCTTAAATCTAGCCCCGGTTTCCAAATTTCCTATGGCGCCCACAAATTAATATAGCAGTATTTGTTTGTGGCTGTCATTGCAAAACCAAAAGTTAGAGACATAATCAGTCTTTCCTGGATTAAGGAAAAAAATCATTATGATTAGTGACATTAATAGATACCGATGAAGATAGTCAAGAATAAAATTGGCAATTAAATCTTGTTGACTTCGCCAACGGTCAATAAAACATTTGAATGTTATACCAGTGTCTCTTAAAAGTTTATTTGATTGCCACTACAATGTTTAACTTTCTTTATCATTGTACAAAACAATTAACTTTATGTAATTGGAATTCGCAAAAGCGATATGTTCTATCCTCGGACAGCGAAAATTAAGTTTAATTTAAAATAGATTTTTACCTTTTAATTGTTAATGGATTTCATAAATTAGCATGTAGACTGATAAAATATTCCAGTTAGCTTATACAACAGAAAAATAACCTAAATGAGAGCTATAAAATTCTAACTGTAACCTCATAAGATTAATGAGGTCATATCAAATATTCAATATTTTAGTTTTAGGGCAAGGAGAATATGAATATACGCTATAGTCCACATTAGAATTAATCAGTCTAATTACACTAGGAAAATTTTGAATATCTTGCACTTCATAAGATTAATGAGGTCATATCAAATATTCAATATTTTAGTCTTAGGGCGAGGAGAATTATGAATATACGCTATAGTCCACATTAGGATTAATCAGTCTAATTACATTAGGAGAATTTTGAATATCTCGCACTTCACTTCATATATATGTCTAATTACATGTATACATTACTTAAACAGTAGTGTATATATTTAATATTGGTACGAATTATTTTATTATGGAAATGCTTTATATTATATTAATAGAAAATGTATAATTATAAATTGTTGTAAAGTAAAGTAGTTGGAGACATCACAACTCAAATTTTTTATCGGAGGAACACCCTGGTTACGAACCAAAAATCAATTGGCCAAGACATGATCCAATAAAATATTATTATTTGAATTTCTGACGTGGAGCTGTCTGCTTGATCGGTACTTCCCAATGGTACAAATTCTTTTAAATTATACAATTGTATTATTTTATTGTTTGTATTAGATATTTAGGGATGTTAGTGCTGACTTACTTTCACCTTATGTGATTTGTATGCCCACATATGACTCTTGCACACCCTTTTTTTATATTCACATGCTTTCCATAGGTCCAAAATTATTGATTAATGATCCATTACTTACGATAATTTCTTACTATGCATCTAATTATTATTTTCATTGTTCATTATCATATTCAGTGTCTCTAAATCATCTGACAAGTATTCATATCTCTCAGACAAGTCTAGTAGTTTCAAAAGCCTGCAAAATTTTTAAATTTATAAGGAGTCCAACTCTAATGGACTCGTCCCCACCACGAATAATGGTTTTTTTTTTTAAATTCAAATAATCTTTCATGATCAGTCCACACATTTTGTATGCTAGTGGCATGAAAAAGTACCCAAAGAGACCCATATAAATGCACAATAGATTTAGACCTAGTTCATTATTAAGCATTGCCAAAAATACCTATTCTAACACTTTCACATTCAAAAGGATTTTCCTAAACATTCCAGTTCATAAAGCAATCCCAAATGAGTAGGGCTTAGCAAAGTTTGAAGCACCAAAATGAAGTCATATTTTTCTATTTTACAAGGGCTGAAAACAAGATTATAAGTTGAAATCATTAAAGGACCACCATTACACATAATTACATATGGTTTGACTTTCATCCTTAGAGAATTTGATATATAGGAAGCACTCGACCATTCAATGGGGAGTGGTTAAAGTCATCTCAAGCCATGGTCTTCCATTTTTTATCCCTAAACCTATTTTTGAAAGTTCACTGAAGGTTTTAAAGAGAAGGAGATAGATTTTTGGATTTCATACACAAAGTGAGCCTTGGTATTACGCACAAAGAAAAATTAGAAGAAATCACAACAACATGTATTTAAATGAGAGTCACTACAAACACAAGATAATCTTATATAAAATAGATGTTTTCAACAAACATAGGTGTTTGTAGACTAAGAGATTCATTTTATACTAGTTCCAGACAACCAGTCCTTGGTCTATGTAAATTCACATTCTACTTTCACCTAATTTCAGTCCTAGAGCCATATAGAGTAGTACAACATGTTAAGTATCTCAATCACATAAATCATTTATTTTTATAAAAAGCATAATTTATCTTACATATTTTTCCTTTTATATTCAGGTTCATATATTATTTCTATAACTCATATGACAAAAATGAATCCTAAGATTTATATTTGGTTAGGTTCACATAATTAAAACAGGGTTGTTGATTATCAGTTCATATTATATTTTTTATCAACATATTTTCTCAAAAAAAGAAGTATTCTTTATGTACATTCCTTGTTATTTTTATCCTCATTCCTCTTTCTCAACATTTTATCTCCTCTTTTACCCAACTTTTTAAATATATGAGTTATTTCCCAAAACTGTGGAATGCACAATTTTAGGATGGAGATTTCTCTCCTTTATGTTTGATCTCTTAGGATTTGTATCCTTGATTTTTATGCTTTTCTCATGAATGGTGTGCTAGTTTTCATATCAATACGGTCATAAAATGAAACTAATTAATTTTTAAATATATAGGTGCATCAGCCAATATAAGACATAAATAGACAATGAAATGATTGAAAAAAAAATAATTACTTTGTATAGAGATCAATTATGAAAGTGTAATAGTAACTAATTCAATTATTTAGAGAAAAAATCAATAATAAAACTAGTCATTTATTTCTTTCCCATGTTTTTATTCTAGCATCTATATTGACATGCGTCAAATGTTGTTATCTGAGTTTGTTCCCAACCTAACAACTTGATTATAATTGACATATAACACTTGCCCCAAATACACCTTGTTATTTTAAAATATGTTGTTTTGTTAAGGTTTTGGATAAGTAAATTAGTTTCCTAGGAGAGTGTTATAAAATTTTAGAAATGCGATAAGGATTTTGCAACCCTAAATCTTATAAATGAGTTTGTTAAATCATATTCTACCTATATTAAAAAAATAGATATAGAAGAGTGAAATAATAGTTTTAAAAGAGTATACAAGAGAAAAATATATGTCCACTCTTTTTTTTTTTTAATGTTTTATTCTCCTCATTATCTAAACTAAAATTGTAATGTTTGATTTTAATGTTAGTCTCTGGATATGTGATAAAATAATATAATCCTTTCAAACCCACCATGTAATTTATTCCATTTCAAATATTTCTTTTTTTAAACTTACTATATCTCACATAGATTTTATTAATCATAATCTACATATTTTATGGGTAAATGTCTTTTATTTTAATATAATTTAACTAGATTCATTTATCTATAATGTTTTATGGTGACCCTATACTATTTTACATCCCTTAGGGCTAAATATTCCTTTCATTATGGTATATTTCACTTTTCTATATATTTATATATTTTAATTAACTCAAAATTATTATCCCTATATCTCATTGCTCTTGATTTTGATCCTTAGGTCATTTCAGTTTTTAACATTGTATTGAACATTTACTGCGATAGATCACCATCAAGATGTGCTTCTTTAAGATGTAAATTCTTCTATGAATGTATGTTATTTTTATAATTAATTATAAGATAGTGGTTGTGATTAATATAATGACAATGAAAGTAATATTAATGAAAGCTTAAGCCAAATCTACTTTGCCTTGGTAAGACTAAGTGAATATAAAAACGATATGAATATTTTTATTTTAGTTCCCTTTACACAAGCCCACATTATTATGGAAACCCAAATTTTTTGATGAGAAAACTAACTACTAAGGATGAAAATATTATCCTCAAATAAAATTAGCTAAAGAAATATGGATTCAGACATACATGTGCACATAAATCTATTGGATACGTTTTCAAACATAAGAAACCCCTACTATAAAGTACATGGTATGTTGTGGATTTAAATGCATATGTTTATTTATATACACATGGCCATTTTTATAATTACAATAATGATAATAATTTGAATGATACAACCTCTTAAGTTAAATGGAATCAAAGGGGAAAATATTATAATTGTAAAGATGAATTAGATGACCAAAAAAAATAAAAAAATCATTGATAATATTATGAAATAAATAGTCAAAAATTCTTATAATATATCTATAATTATAAGTATATTGAGAACAATTATTTTTCTAAAAATATCCATTCTCATTAAGTCATTTCAAAATTTCATTCTCAACTTAATCATTTATCCATTCCTTCTATTATCTCCAACTTCTAAAATACTATATTGTTTCCCATACAATGTTTTCTAAAATGACCACCATAATGAATATATTTATTAATTTGTAAGAAGTTAAATTGTTTTCTCAAGGCTCTAAAAGTACATGCGATAGGAGCACTTCTCATAACTTACTTTTAAACCTTTTAGATCATGGTGCACTTGCTTTTATTTTTTAAATAGGTTTTATTTCACCGTATTTTTCATTATATAATGGAAAATGTCACCATTGTCACCACATTAGATCATTTTAAGTATTTTTAATAGAAATTTGATGATAAATTAATAATAAATTTAATTTCAACACATTAAATGGGCTTATACCATTGGATGGTTCTATACTTTAACATGTGGTTTTATATATTATTTTTCACATTTATTTGATGATTTCTTTGCTTATTTTCGAATCAATAATGCTTAAAAAATTAATTTATGAAATTATCTCATATAATATGTGCTTAATTACAATAAAAATTATGTTCTTAAATTTAAAATGTTGATGACTTATTAATTGACAAATAGTGAGCTTCAAATAATTGTCATCAATAGTCTGATATCAATTATTAATGAAACTTTAAATTTGAACATTTATATCTCCTTTGAAGAAAATTTCCATGTGGTTAAATAGTTTAATGCTAAGAAGCTAGGGGAAATATTCCTAAATATAAGTCAAACACACTAACAAATGTTAAAAATCAAAATATACCAAAGTTTTAAAACCAAAATAATTGGACACGCATTTTCACACAAGAATGATTTCAAGGAAGTGGCCAATTTTATAGATAAACTATATATGAAGCTTTGCTATTTTTAAAAAAAAAAGGACTTCAGAAAATTTAAAATATTAAATGAATGTGTAAAAATTGTCTTGAAGATGTTATTTGAATGAAATATGATTATTTTATCATAATAATATAATTTTATATTTCAAGGTTGTCATTTAAATATATTAATGGCAATGCATGTGGTGATTTTATATAGAATTTAAATGAATTATATGTCAGAGTGGGTCACAATATAAGATCACTTTGGATAGGATTGGATGCATGAAAAAATTATCTATTTGTATAATTAAGATCAAACATGAGATATAAGAAGAAATTATATCACAAATAATAAAATGCTCATTAATTCATTAGACATAAAAACTTTAGGAAGGTAAATTATATAAGGGAAAGATAAATATGTCCTTACATTCTCATGAATGTGATATTATCTTTCATAATTATCTAAAAAAATAACAAAGTGACACCTAAACAAGTGAAACATGTATAGGGAAAAAAATTAAATGGAATAAAACCTACACTAATGCCACCCTTAAGTGTAGCTTAGATGGGTAGTGGTATTTGGTCTAGTCACAAAGGCCTTATGAGATACCCAAGTACATAGAAATTCTTCTCTAGAGGAGGATGCTAGAATTGCCCTAAACCCAAGAAGAGCCCGTAAATAAAGATACTTGATCTCAATGAAGGGTTTGGTGAATATATCATTAATTTGATCGCTTGTCTAGATGTAGTGGATATCGATGAATTTATCATAGATGAGCTCCCAAATTAAACGCATGCAAATATAGATATACTTAGTCCATTGATGGAGGACCAAACTTCTACAAATGTAGATTATGCTTTGGTTGTGATAAAAGATAGTTGTTGATCATCAAAATTGGATGCCAAACTTAGTGAAAATACCATGAAGTCAAATAAATTCAATGGCATCATTAACAACTCCTCTATATTTTGATTCTATATAGTATAAAGTAAGAGCATTCTATTTTTTGCTTGACCCTCTAATTGGACATAAACCAAGATAAAGAAATGTATCCTAAACTAGACTTACGATTCTGAAGATTGCCATCCCAATCTAAATCTATTTAACCAATTAGTAAAACATAGATGCTTGCACCATAGTTAATCTTGAAACTATAACTACCCTAAATGTAGTGGAGAATCCACTTAAGTTCTTTCTAGCGTAGCTTTCCTGCATAAATCTACAGATCATGCCCACTGCATATAAAATATCAAGGCGCTGTGTAGTTTATATAAAGTGGATGAGATTACCAACAAATTATCGATAGGAAATAATATCAACCAAAAGAGATGAACAATCAATCTGAAGTTTCACATCAAATAGAAATTTAGTATTACAATAAATTTAATCAGAAAAAATGTTAAAATGGTATTCAACCCCTTGAAAACATTAAAAGACTTACTTCATAAATCCAAAGACCATAAAAACACAATTTTATAAGGAAGTGTTTAATTAGTACCTTGGATACATTGGAGAGATTGCGAGAGCATTTCAAATTAAGCTCAGTGTGTCTCACAAACAACTTGCATGAACATATTGAGAAATCAATGTTAAAACAGAACATATGGGTGACATATGCCAAGTTAATCGCAAAGGTGGACCATTAAAAAGAGTCTAGAATTTGTGAAGCACTCGAAATAGAAAAAGCTTAGTATCTTAAATAAGATGATGGACTCATTGCGAATAACTTTTAGATACGTCAATTGAATTAATGAAAAATAAATAATTTTAAGGGTTTCATAGAATTTTAAAGGTCGTGCATCATATTAGATTTTATATATATTATTAGACCCTTCAGAAATAAAAATCTCCCTAGCTTCCGCAGATAAATGCCGAGGCTTTATTTTTCAGAGGTAGTGTCCCCAAAGTTTGCTTCTTCAAATGGATATATCTATGACGCCTAACTTACCCTGGGTAATATGGAGATGGAACTAGGAAAACATCTCCGGGATCTGCAAGGCAGAACATTAAAATCTCGTTGGCTGCAGTTGCTCCAGCAGAATTTATTAATCTCTCGGAATCAAATTGCACTTTATTTCCTCTCATTGTCCCCATGAAATTTGCCATAGCCTGAAATGACATAGTTTAGAAACTCCAAAAAAATAATTGCAACGAAATAGGGGGCAAATCACACTTTTTTGTAACCTCCTTGTTTCTGTATAATAACGTTGGACATAATAACATGGGTCATAAATTTTAAAACATAAATCAACTACCAAATATATTCAGGTTAATTTATTCCACAAAAGGATACAGTAGAGACAATTTTGATCTGAAGAATGTTTAAAGTTCTATCTTTCATTATCACAGATTACAGTATTCTCTTACCTTCCTGAAATCTGGCTATAATCCTGATAACGTGCCTGGTCTTTGAATAAATCCTGCTTGTACGTTATTGATGCTTCTGGATGCTTTAGCAAGCATCCTTCCAACAGATCAAATCATAACTGCAAAAAAACAAAATTGCGGCAAATATTAATGCAACGTCCGCATTTTAATGCAGAAATTCTTAAAATAGACACTGAACCTGCATCTTTTTCATTGGATAGGCCATTTAATAATAAAATGTTCTATGAAAAACAAAATCTATTACAGAAAAACGACTAAATCAATTCAACTAAGAATATAATTTTCTTCTCAAAAAAGGTAAACAAAATTTGATTTGGGCGGTTTTCTATTACCGTATTCTCAGCAAGGCCCATCTGGATAACCCCAGAGGGATTGTTCGGTGGGTCACATGGATTCCTACGATACTCATCCCATCCAATAAAGTAATCCGAATCTTCACCATGTGCATCGCAAGTTGCCTTCTCAGAAACATTTGTTTTTCTATTACCATCATTCATGCTTGCGCTGATAATTTTTTCTTCAGATATACTCATCTTCATCTTCATCTCAAACTCAAGCTAACCTATGACAAATCTTTGTGCCGCGTTCCAGATTAAAGTAAAGTTCATCCAACTCAAATACGCTTTAAAAATCAATTCATTTTTGGAGCTAGAAAATCCATAAAGCCAAATCCGTGTGTGGCTTCTCATCCCTTACGGACAAAGTATATCCATGATCCAGGATATCCTTAATTAAATACAGGTGTCGGTGCAACCCTGGTTTTTTATTGATTGATCTAATGTACATGATTTAACTACTTTTCTGTGTAGGTTAGTGTTATAATAATTTGATACCCTTAAATCAAGCTCCGGTTTCCAAATTTCCTAAGGCGCCCACAAATTAATATAGCAGTATTTGTTTGTGGCTGTCATTGCAAAACGAAAAGTTACAGACAAAATCAGTCTTTCCCGGATGAAGGAAAAAAATCATTATGATTACTGACATTAATAGATACCGATGGAGATGGTCAAGAATAAAATTTGTAATGTTTTTGGTCGTCAATAAATTCGCAATTAAATCTTCTTGACTTCGCCAACGGTCAATCAAATGTTTGGATGCTATACCAGTGTCCCTTAAAAGTTTATTTGATTGCCGCTACAATGTTTCTCTTTCTTTATCATTGTACAAAACAATTAACTTTATGTAATTGGAATTCGCAAAAGCGATAAGTTCCGTCCTGGGACAACGAAAATTAAGTTTATAATTAAAATATGCCTTTTAACTGTTAATGGATTTCATAAATTAGCCTGTAATTTAATAAAATATGCCAGTTATTTTATACAACAAAAAAATACATAAACGATAGCTATAAAATTCTGACTGTAACCTCATAAGATTAATTCGCTCATATCAGATAATCAATATTTTAGTCTTAGGGCGAGGAGAATTTTGAATATACGCTGTCGCGCACATTAAGATTAATGTATGGAGAAAACGAATCTGGCACTTCACTTATGTATAAATACATGTATATAGTAGTTAAACAGAGTGTATACACCTAATATGGGTACCGCTTGTTTTATTATTAGAATGTTTCATATTATATTAATAAATATATATATAAATATAGAAGGTTGTAAAATAAAGTTGTTGGACATGTCACGTTTCAAATTTTTTACTGGAGGAGTATTTCAGTTTTGAATCAAAAATCAGCCAGTTAAGATGTCCCAAAAAATTACTAGTATTTGAATTTCTGACATGGTGCCCCCTGTTTGGTCGATGCTTCCCAAGGGTATGGGTTGTTTTAAATTATATAATTGCATTATTTTATTTTTAGTATTAGACATTTGGGAATGTTAGTCTTTGTTTATATTCATCTTATGTTATTTGTATGTACACATATGACTCTTACACACCTATTTTTTTGCATTTACATGCTTTCTATAAGTCTGACATTATTGATTTGAGATCCATTACATACGATAATTTCTTACTATGTGTTTAACCTATTCATTATCATATTCAGAGTGTCTCTAGATCATCAGACAAGTATTTATATCTCCCAAACAAGTTTAGTATATTCAAATGCTTGTAAAATTTCAAAATTTATAAGGGGTCCAACTCTAGTGGACTCGTCCCAATCTTTAGTAATGATTAGTTTTAAAATTAAAATAATAATTCAGGCTCAGTCCACACATTTTCCATGCCAATAGCATGAAAAAGTACTCAAACAAACCCATATAAATACACAATAAGTCTAGGCCTATTTCATTATCAAGAATTAGCAAGAAACCTATTCTAAACCTTATGATCTAAAAATACATATGATAGGATCACTTATCATAATATACTTTTAAAACTTTTGGATCATGATGTAATAACTTTTGTTTTCTTAAATAGGTTTTATGTCTCCATATTTTACATTATATAATGGAAAATGTGACCATTCTCATCACATAATATCATTTTAAGTATCTTTCATAGAAATTTTATTATAAATTATTAACAAATTTATTTCTAAGAGCCAGATGGGTCTTTGCCATTTGATGGTTATATACTTTATCATGTGGTTCCATACACTATTTTTTACATCTATTTGACAATTTATTTTCTTATTTTCAAATCAATATTTATTAAAAGATAATTTGTGAAATTATCTCATGTAATATGTGCTTGATTACAATAGAGATTGTGTGCTTAGGTTTAAAACATTGATGACTTATTTATTGACAAATAGTGAGATTCAAATAATTGTCGTCAATATTTTGATATCAATTAAGAAAATTTAGATTTGAACATTTATCTCTCCTTTGATGAAAAGTTTTTATGTGGTTAAAGATTTTAGTGTCAAGAATATAGGGTAAGCTATTCCTAAATATCAATCAAACACTCTAAAAAATGTTAAAATTGGAAATATACCAAGTTTCAAGACTAAGATAATTGGACATGCATTTTCACAAAGGAATGATTTCAAGAAATTGGCCAATGCTATAGAGACACCATATATGAAGCTTTGGTATTTTTTAAAAATAAGGACCCATCAAAATTTCAAATATTAAATGAATGTGAAAAAATTGTCATGAAGAAGTTAATTGAATGAAATACGATTACTTTACCACCAAAAATGGAATTCCATACTTCAAAGTTGTTGCCTGAATATATTTATGCCAATGCATGTAATGATTTTTCATAGAATTGAAATGAATTATATGCTAGAGTGGGTCATAATAGAGGATCAATTTGGAATAGGATTGGATGCATGAATAAATTACCTATTTGTATAAATGATATCAAACATGAGATAGAAGAATAAATTGCATCATAAATAGTAAGATACTCATTAATTCACTAAACATAAAATCTTTAGGAAGGTAAATTATATAGGTGAATAATTAACATGTCCTCACATCCTCGTGAATGTGAGATTATCTTTCAGAATGAACTGTAAAACAATGAAGTGACACCTAAGCAAGAAAAACAACATGTGTAGGGAAAAAATAAAATGGATTAAAAACATACACTAATCCCCCCCTTCCCCCCGTTAAGAATATCTTAGGTGGGTATTGGAATTTGGTCTAGTCACAAGTGCCTGATGAGGTACCCAAGTACATAGAAATGTTCCCCTAGAGGAGGATGCCAAAATTATCCTAAACATAAGAAGGGGAAACAAATGAAGAAATTTGTTCTCAATGAAGGGTTTGGTGAATATAACATCAATTTGATCCATTGTATTGATGTACTGGATATCAATGAATTTATCATGGATGTGCTCCCAAATTAAATGCATGTGAATATATATATGATTGGCGAATTGATGGATGAACAAAATTTTATAGATCTAGATTATGCTTTGGTTGTTAGAAAAGATGGTTGTTGGTCATCAAAATTAGATTTCAAACTCAGTGAGAATATCCTGAAGCTAAATAGCCTCAATGGCATCATTAAAAACTTCTCTATATTTTGATTATATATAGTATAAAGTAATAACATTTTGCGTCTTGCTTGATCATGTAATTGGACCTGAACCAAGATAAGAATAATAATATATCTTGAACTAGACTTATGATTCTAAAGAATGCCATCCCAATAACTAAGTAATTCAACATATATGATTGTTCCATAGTGAATCTTGAAACTAAGAGTAACCTAAATGTAGTAGAGAATCCACGTAGTTGCTTTCCAATGTAGCTCATGTAGTTCCTGTGTAATTCTCATTAAATATGAAATATCAGGTCTAGTTTATGTAAGGTAGATGAGATTTCCAAAAATTTATTGTTACGAGGTAACATACACCAAAGGAGATGGACAATCACGCTCATTTTTTGCACCGAATAGAAAGGGAATTTGAGCTATCTTATAGTCAACCATCTTAAATTATACAAAAAGATAAATAACATTCTTGGATTGTGTAATAGTGATCTTAGAGTTAGACTAATAAATATAAATCCCAAGGAAGTAATATTATAAGCCCAAGTCAGTCATTGAGAACCTATTAGACAAAGATTTTTTCACTAATGCAATGGTGGATGAAAACTTCCTTCTGATTAATAGGTCATCCACATAGAGAACCAAAATCAATATTTTCTCATCTCATAAAAACATTTAGGCATTCAGATCATAATGAAATATAGTGAATCCAACCAAAAGAACAAACGAGTCCATATTGGCGTACCAAGCTCAAGGATCCTTTTTGAGGCCATAGATAGAATTTTGAAGATATAAAATTAAGGAATAATCTACCATAAATCCCTATGGTTTCTCCATATATATTTCCTCTTTGAGGTCACCATCAAGAAATGCACTCTTCACATCCATCTAATGAACATCCCAATGATGTTTTGTGTTAATGGTAAGAGTGAGTCAAATTGAGTTAATTTTTCAAATTTGGGAAAACATATCAGTATAGTTAATTCCATGCACATGATAAAACCCCTATTTTACCAAATGTGATCTAAATTTATCTATAAAAACATCTTCTATAAATTTTGTTCAGTAGATCCACCTACATCAAAAAATTATTATTTCCTTAGGAAGATGGAATAAAACCCAAGTGTTATTATTTAATAAGGAACCATGCTCATTTTCTATAGTAGTATCCCACTCTAGAGAATTCGATGCCTCATGAAATGATTGTAGTTTGAAACCAAATGCAATGAATGTAATGAACCCGAAAACTAACAAGATAAATACAATTACCAATAGGCCAAGATTCTGAACAATAAATTATATTGATTTGTATTGAATAAATTTTAAAAATTACAAACTCAAACCATGATTAAATAAGCCTAATATCAAAAACTAGAGGCTACATGCAAAATTCAAAAAAAATGAAATATAAAAAAACATCTATTTTTAGCACCTACTATTTATAGTAAGTTTCGTATGCAAGCACACACGTCTCTAAAAATTTCTTGAAATAAATTAAATACTAAAATCAGCCTATGGGATGAAATTTAACTAAATTTGTCATCTAGTTCTAAAAATATACAATTTCTAAAAATAGAAAATTCTTGAAATAAACATTAAACATTATTTTCAGATCCTCAGATGATCAAAATTGGCCTTTGAATAATATTGAAATCAACTCTAATAAAATATATTATCTTAGAATCTAAATTTTGGATACATTCATTTTATTGCATGGAAGAGATCAAACATAATTATGGATCAAAAGTTATGGCCTCTAGAAGGTTGACCTATTTTTTCTACATCATTTTCCTCTGATTGGAAACAACTCAACTCTTACGAGATGGCTTGATTATAAGTTTTACATCTGTCTTTATCAATATTCTTAATCTTCCATTCTATAATCCAAGTGTTGTCTTCTTACTACATTTCGTCCCACTGCACCAAATACTTGTTATAATTCCCTTGCCTTATGCTCATTGTCTTCATATCCAAAAATTGCACTATTTTTTCTTTCTTATTCTTTGGAACATGTTGCTCCCAATTTAATTCTTCATCTTCACCATATTCTCCATGGAAATCATATAAATCTAAAACATTAAATACTGGAGATATATGAAAATTTTGTGGTAAACTCACCTCATATACATTGTCATTCATGTTCTTTACAATTCTACATGGCTGAATTTTCTTGTACTTCAGCTTATTGTATGTGCATTTTGTAAATCTCTCTTTCCTTAAGTAAAACATTAATAACTCTTATTCTTCAAATACCTTGGATCTTCTTTTCACATCCACTACTACTTCATATTTCTTGTTACTTTCTTGCAACTTTATCCTTACTCCTTGCAACTACTGCATATGATCTGCAAATGATTTTGCATCATCACTAATTTGATCTATTATTATAAATTGTATCAATTACAAAATACCCATAGGATTTCTCCCATAAACAATTTGAAAAGGTGACCATTTTATTGATGTATTCACTGAACTATTATATGCAAACTCAGCGTGTGGTAAAGCCAAGTTGCATTACTTTGGCTTCTCTCCCACTATGTATCTCAATAAATTTCCCAAGCTCCTATTCACAACTTTTGTCTGTCCATATATTTATGGGTGATATGCACTACTAAACTGTATCTTAGTACCCATCTTCTTCCAGAAATTTCTCCAAAAATGACATAGAAATTTCATGTCCCTGTCTAAAGTAATAGTTTTTGGAACACCCTGTAATCTCAGAATATCCATAAAAAATATTTCTGAACCCTAGTGGCATCATTTGTTTTCTTACATGAAATGAAATGAACCATTTTAGAAAATCTATCTATAACAATAAAAATTGAATCATTACCTCTCTATGTGTTTGGCGATCCCAATAGAAAATCCATACTCAAATATATCGATGTCCCTCTTGGAACTGGTAATGGCATGTAATGTCAAGTATTTTGTGCATGTCATTTAGCTAAATGACATACTGTTCACCTTGACACATAACTTGTCACATATCTCTTAATTTTTGGAAAGAACTACTTTTCCTCCACCAAAGCTATTGTCTTCGTCTTACCAAAATGTCTATCCAAACCACTAATATGCAATTCTCTTATTATATTGTCTTGTAAAGACCCAACTAGAATGCACAATTATTTCCCTTTGAAGAGATAACCTTCTTATATAGGATACTCATCATGAATATCATTTATCCCACCTATTAATGGATTGTTGCACTTCTCAAATACCTTTCTAAAATATGGATCAATATCATATAATTATTTCATAGATTCAAATGCAACTACTTCACTCACCATAGTTATTAAAAAATCTACCCTCCTACTCAATGCATCAGCTACCTAATTCTATTTTCCTAATTTATGTTTTAACATAAAAGTATACCCTTACAAGAAAGAAACCCACTTTGCATGCCTACTATTCAACTTCTTTTGTGTATTGACATACTTCCAAAGGTTCATGATCTATAAATAGTATAAACTCCTTAAGCATGAAGTAATGCCTCCAATGTCTTAATGCTTGTATAATTTCATAAAGTTCAACATCATAAGTATAATACTTATTCTTACCCCATCCAATTTCTCACTAAAATATGTTATTATATTTCCTTATTGACTCAACACAACACCAAATCCCACAAATAAAGCATCACAATCAACCTCAAACACTTTGTTAAAATCCGATGATGCTAAAATTGGTATTTCTATAATCTTCTTCTTCAAAAATTTAAAACTTTTTTTGGCTGCTCTAGTCCATGCAAATTCCTTCCCTCTCATACAATCTATTATTGGTGCTACAATACTACTAAATTTTTTAATATTTTTTTTGTAAAAAGTTTCTAAACCATGGAAACTTCTTACCTTTGTAATGCTTCATAGAATAAGCTACTCAACAATTACCTTTATCTTTTCTTCATCCATTTTCACACCATCTGCTAAAACTAAAAATCCAAAAAATACCGAACCACTTTACATACACCTAAACTTCTTCAAATTTGCATACAACTTATCCTTTCTTAAAAAATCCATTACCATTCGAAAATGTTGTAAGTGTTCTTATTTAGTCTTATTGAATATCAAAATATCATCAAAATAAATAACCATAAACTTACCAATATATTTTCATAGGACTATATTCATCACCCTCATAAATGTGGTAGGTTCATTAGATAATTTGAATGGCATCATCATCCAATCATATAAACCATCCCTAGTATTGAATTCATTTTTACACTCATCTCCATCATGAATTTCAATCTGATAATAACCACTCCTTATATCAATGTTGGTAAAATATTTTGCTCCTACAAGAACATCCATCATATCATCTAAATGAGGTACAATAAACCTATAATTTATTTTAATTTTATTAATTGATATACTATCCACACACATTCTTCATCCTCCATCTTTCTTTGGAGTTAGCAAAGGTGGTGTTGCAAAAGGACTCATGCTCTCCCTCATCACCTTCTTCCTTAGCAATTTAGTAACCTATTTATTTAATTATGCATGTTCTATTAGACTCATCCTATAATCTACTTAATTAGGTAGATCTAATCTTGGAATCAAATCAATGTGATGATGTATATCTCTCTTCAGTGGTAAGCCATCTGATAACTCATCAGGCATAACATTTACATATTATTTAAACACTCTTGCTACTTCTGTTGACATTGTCACCATTTATTTTTCTTCGTTCTTTTCTACTAATGCATAACAACAACCTACTACCTTAATATCTTAGATAAATTCTTTAGTAAAAAGCATGCTTTCTATCTTCTCTTCCTCTTTAAGAGGTAAAAAAACTACCTTTATACCACCTTTTCAAAAAGTCTACGTGTTATTTTCTCTATCATGAATTACTTTCTTGTCAAATTGCCATGGTCTTCCCAATAACACATGACATGCATCGATAGGAATAACATCACACCATATTTCATAATTATAACTCTTTCCTATAGAAAACTTGATTAAGCACCATTTATCTACCGTAACTTCACTCCCTTTCTTAAACCATTAAATTCAATAAGGATTAGGATGTTTTTTACATTACAGATTTAGTTTCTCAATCATTTTTTTAGAAACCATATTTTCACAACTACCACCATCTATAATTTTTTTCATACCTTTCCACCCAAAGTACATCCTGTTAAAAAAATATTTGATTGCAACCATGAATCACCATCTTATTTATTATATACCTGATCCTTCCTTGGATCAATCATGGTTCTTCTCATCATGAGATTCTATCCAAAAAAAATTGGTGCAACTTTAGTATTCTGCTCTTCTATTTTAGCCTCAACTAGATTTACTCTTGGCTGATCTTATTGCCTCCTTTCTTGATCTAGATAGTGTGGACACTCAAACTCTTTATGCCCTTCTTCTCTACATCTATAATAGACATAATATCTATGCTAATTTAAAAACCATCCTCTAGCACAACCATAATCTCATCCTCTCTAAAATTATCTTCCTCTTTATTGGTATTGAAACCCTTGCCTATTATCATCTTGCCTTTTTACACCATGTGATGATTCACCTTTATTGGCATTAAAGCCACCTCTGGTGGTATTAAACCCACCTCATCCACTTATTGTATGGGATTTATCTCTTTTTATACCAGTACATGTCCTTTTGAAATTTTATCTATTTTATTTTTCTTCTGCCTTCAAAGCTAATTGATAAGCCTCCTCT
The DNA here is from genome assembly GCA_037957365.1 of Torreya grandis. Classification (NCBI taxonomy): domain Eukaryota; kingdom Viridiplantae; phylum Streptophyta; class Pinopsida; order Cupressales; family Taxaceae; genus Torreya; species Torreya grandis. The sequence goes on along the minus strand of JARHVA010001882.1, from coordinate 2,050,189 downwards.
ACGTTAACTATTCTATACATGCTTAATTTATCTTGAATAGAAAATTTCAAATCATTTACGTACCTTGCATCCAACTTCTCTTATGTTTCATAATGCTCCACTCATATAGAAAGCTTATAAAATTCATCTGTATACTTTTGTATACTATGATCTTTTTACATCAAATTCTAAAATCTTTTGTATAGGGTTTGTGCATAATCCATAGGAACAAGTTTTTCACTCATCTTCTTCTCCGTATTTATCCATGAATTAATATTCTTTTTACCTTTTATTCATTTCTATTTCTATAGGTGATCCTACCAAATCATTGCACAACCTTTCAATTTTGTGCATGCAATCTTTACTTTCTTGTCTTCTATCATAGTCTTCCACTTAAAGAATTTTTCCATGCTATTCAACCACTCTATCAACTCCTCTAGTTTTAAACTACCTCTATAATCTAGAACATCAACCTCACTTCCTTCATTCCTTCCTTCTATACCCAAACCATTCTCTCTTCCATGGATGGTGTTTATTCTTGATGTTCTTCTTCTTGTCGAACTTCTTCATTACAATCTATGTCTTCATCTCACCACCTTATCTTCTCTATCGATTGGTGATAACCTCAGTTAGTTATTGAATTTACCTCTACATCTCTTGTATAGTCTAGTCCATCTACATAATACCTCCTCATCCTGTTTACATGCCATTCTACTACAAGATTTGAACTTGCTCTGATACCAAATAATGAACCCAAAAACTAACAAGACAAATAAAATTACCAATAGCCCAAGATTATGAACAATAACTTGTTTTGATTCATATATAATAGATTTAAATAATTAAAAACCCAAACCATGATTAAATAAGTCTAAGATCAGAAATTAGAGTCTACATGTAAATTTTTTTAAAAAAAATTAAAATTAAATAAAAAGGTCTATTTTTAGCAACCGCTATTTAAAGTAAGTTTTGCATACAAGCATGCACAACTCTAAAAATTTCTTGAAATAACCAAAATACTAATATTAGCCTATGGTATGAAATTAAACTAAATTTTACGTCTGATTCTAAAAATATATAATTTCTAAAAATTGAAAATTCTTGAAAAAACATTAAACATTAATTTTAGACACTTATATGATCACATTTGGCCTCCAAAAAATATTAAAATTCACTGTAAGAGGGTGGATCTGCATAGGGTAGAATCTAACTTTTTGATATGGTAATTTTTGCATGTGAAAGAGTTCAAAAAAAGTTATGGTTCAAAAGTTATGGCCTCCTAAATGTTGGCCTATTTTTTCTACATCAAAAAGCATGTGGGGCATTACGTAATTGTGAATTAGTTCACCAAGTGTCTATTGGATCTCCAACCCAATTTATAAACACTTTGTAGTGCTTGTCTATCCCAAAGAAGACTAGTGCTTAGAGATTTAGGAGGAGATTACTCATCCTTTGAAGATATTTTAGGAGGAAGAGGTGATTCCTCATAAATATTGTCATCATCAACACTACAAAAATAATCTCGATTATTATGAAGCTAGTCAGGCAGATTTGAATCATTAAAATTGTCATAAACTCTTAGTACATCTAAGGAAGAGGGTGAGCTACTGAGTGTGGAGTCTAAAGGACCCTCTTGAATATGAAAAATTATCTCAATGAAAAACTCATGAGTGGTGGAATGAATAATCTTATATCCATTAACACCTTTAGTATTTATAATGAATATGTAAGGTTGAATTTAAAGCTGCATTACCTCTTTTTTTTTGGAATATGGGCCATAATAGGAGATCCAAAAACTTTGAAGTGATTCATTGTGGTTTTTGAACCACTCCAATCTTTAAAAATATTAGCTCCCTTCAATTATTTATAACAAACTTAGTTTTGTATATAACACACACACTTTATGGCCTCGACCCAATTGTGAGGTGTAAGAGACTTAGATTGTATCATATAGTTGTCCATTTCCTTCAAGGACCTATTATTTCACTTTATAAAAACATTCTACTGAGGAATATATAAGATTATACATTATATTTTAATCACCTATGAAGTGAAGAATTTTTCAAAATGGTTATTAACATACTCAATCTGCTTCATCATGTACGTGGTTTTATCATGCCCATATTTATTATAGTAGGCAAAATTGAGTCACTCTTTTTAGGTTTCCCATATGAATATGAGGACTCCTTTGATACTTTAGACTTAGCATCACATTTATCACCCTTTCTTTGATATGGGTCCTTCATTTTTTATTTCATCTCCTTTCTAATAAAAGTCTTCTATTCATCATGACTCATAATTAAGGCATGTATTTAGATGAATTATGTGTAACCATTTGAATAAGTTTGTCTTGATGCTAAGTCAAGTCAATAACAAATTCATTCAAGGACAACATGATCCATGAGTTGTAGTGGAAAAATTGGTATTGTGGAAGGTAGAAACAAATAAAAAATAGTCAGATCTCAATTTGGAAATGATGGATTGAATAAATTGGCCTTAGATTTTTATCAATGTTGCTCAATTTTAATTATAACCCAAGTGATTTTAGCTTTATGAAGAAGTCATGTATAGTATAAAAGTTTCCTAGGCTCAACATTATGAGCTGATTCTCCAAATCATGACCTCTCATTCTATCATAATTCTAAAAATATAATTATAACGTGGTATAGACTTCATTAAGAATAGTTTAAAATTTAATAGACATGCATAGTAGACCGTACACTCCATCATTTCTATTAAACCACTTGACCTTGTCTACATCAAGTGTTGGTTATTTTTTGGTACCCATTATGATTCGGTGTAAATATTTTCTCCTAAATAAAATTTTAACTTGAATTTTTCACTTGTGATAGTTGAATGGTGTAAGAAGTGGAACTTGACTTTGATCCATGGTGCAAAAAGGTATTATTTGTTGAAATCTATATGAAATAAATATAATGATATGTAACCCCCTAAAGTTTTAGATGTTTAATTTTATAAGGAATGAGAATATTACAAATGTGTAAAGCTAAAAAATCACACATTAAAAACCATAGTGCCTAAAATGGAGCTATTTTATTAAAGATGTGATAATTTAATGATTTCTTACTCACAAAAATAATTCTCCACTTTGCATAAATTTTTGGTGTGAAAATGATTTGGCCCAACTTTTTGAGGAAAATTTAAGCCCACTTAAGTTGGTTCTAACCAAATGTTAATCTCCCATGTGACCATGTGGCTAAGGTTTAGGATGAGGGCACCCCCCTTGTTTATTTGATTGATGTGGGAGTGATGTCACCATAAAAATGCCTCCACTTTTCAAATAAATAGTGCCAAGTAGATTAAATTAACTTTGGCATCATCTAGACTAGCACATCATATTTTAAAGGTCATGGTGAACTTCAACAAAAATAAGAAGGTTTTATTTAGTTGTCAAAGTTTTTGAATGTCATGGAAGTGAAGAGTTCCACTATGATAACTTACAATTACAGGAGCAGTCCAAGTTTTTGATGCTAGACTTTATGAATTTGGATGTAATACCAAGTCCTGATGTCAGAATTTATAACTATAAGAGTAGTTCAAAGTCTTGATGTTAGACTTTATGACTATTAATGTAGTCTAAAGCCCTAATGTTATACTTTATAACTTTAGGAGTAGTCTGAAGTCCAGATGCTAGACTTTACAACTATGGATGTACTTGAAAGTCCTAACGTCAAAATTTATGACTAAAGGAGTAGTTTGAATTCTCGATGTCATAGATTTGATTATGGATGTAGTCATAAGTATTGATATCAAACTTTATTATTTTATAAATAGTTAGAAGTCTCAATGTTAGACTTTAAAAATGTTGATGCACTTTAGAGTCCTGATGTCATCAAGATTAAAGGAGTTATAGGTAAGGGTGTCCTTTGAAGTGCCAAAAATGGACGGTCATATGTAAGAGTTCCTTCTACAACTATTGGATAAGGGAACTATAGAATCAGTCAAGAGATATTGTAGGTGCAAACATGGTTAAAAATTATGATATGTCTAGAAAACCTAGATTTAGTATGGCTCTCCAATATCCATCAAAGACCAACTAAGGATCTACAAAAACACACAAAAAGTAGAAATGATTTTCCATTAAAGACCATATATGGTACATATTTTCATTAAAATAAGGGAAATGCCTTCAAACCCTCCTAAATGGTAAAAAAATGACTATCACAAAACTAGGTTCTGCTTACAGTTGATGATAGGGTTTTGATACCTTATGAATCTAATATCATAGAATGGTTTACATGAAAAACTACTAGATAAATTATGACCAATAATAGACACCTTTATTTTATTGTTTTTTCCAAGTCTGGATTAGTAGAGGACCCTAGATGAAGAGCGAAAATGAGAAATGGTAAATCTTCAATATGCTAGTTCAATGAATGGTAGATGTATTGCATGCAAGATGTTAATTAAGATTTCACAATACGAACAATATTATTTGGATACCATGAATTATCTTGTACTATGCCATATTTGGACACAATTAAGGATCAATCTAGATAGGATTGAATTCACAAAGAAATTACTTATTTTAAACTAAAATCAAATATGTTCAAAAGAACAAATTGCATGAAAAAAATTTAAATGTTCATTACTCATTATCTATAATTTTTTTAGGAAGGTACATTAAATAGGTGAAATATAAACATGTCTACATATCCTCATGAGTGTGGGATTATCATAAAAATGACCTAAAATACTTAAGTGACATCTAAGAAATCTAAATAACATGTGTAGGTAAAAACCATAAAATGGAATTAAAAAATACACTAAATATCATACAAATATATGAATAACTTAGAAACACAAGATACAAGATCAAATCACAATGATCAAATCTATCTAGATGGTACACGTAAAATTTCAAGTTAAACAAAACAAACATCTAATTATCAAAAAAATCAAATAATAATAACAATTCCCATATGCTATAAAAATAAAACTATGAAAATATGCCTATATATTACAATTGATTATATCAAGAAGAAGGAAACATATATTGTGCTCACTTAAGAGGATATGTCACATTATTATTCATGTTAGATGGATGAACAATCTACATGATCATTTATAGAAGGAAAATAAAACTATATTATAAAGATACAAAATAGATCAGACTGGAGTTTATTTGCTAAGTTAAATTTACTTATATCCTTGATATTATCTTGAATAAATTAGCCTATCATTTTTTG
>JARHVA010001882.1:2037500-2042500 GCA_037957365.1 Torreya grandis | reverse complement strand
AATTTAAAATTGGATATATTATCCATTTTAAGGTGAGGGATATTAAAATATAATCCAAAAATAAAAAATCTTGAAATAAATATTTATGTGTACTATGTGTCATTAATTAATATAGTTAAAGCAGTTAGAATGCTTGGAAACTTGATAAAAACACATGAAGTAACCATCATAAAATATTTTCATATATCACTCAATAGTAAGATTCATCATCATTTGAGTATGAGAGAGATATGGTTCAAAAAAATATGCTTTGATTTAAGCTCTGTGTTTGATATATATCACTCAATTGAAAATAAATATATGGATAACTACAATGCTATCAATATGAAAAATGTTCCCTTAAAAAAATCAATAAATGAAGAAAACACACATAATAATGGTATGCCCCATTACATGCATGGTAAGGAAAATGGAAACACAATTACCAATCATAGTATAATGTAAATATAAATGTACATGATATGGATAACTAAACCAAACATAGTATTTAACATAGTATATCAGTAAGTATAGGTAATCAATTTCCAAAAAAATATGTAACTACATATAGTAAATCATCATGTAATAAAAATATGAGTTCAAAATTGATGAAATAAAATGGTATGAATACTAGAGTACCCTCAAAAGACAAGGGATATAAAGTACGTCAAATGAAAAAAGATACAAAAAGACACTCATGTAATAAATCAAATAGTCATAGAAATGCAAGATGACTCACAATGAAGAAATGTAACATTCACCATATAATGAAAACATTATAAATCCATGTAACATATAAGATGTAGTCACTAACATGATTATTATGAAATCAATTGTAGAAACTTTTATTTATTATAAGACGTTAGTGTTTTATTCTCAAATTAACATATTTTGAAAATGATTACATATTGACTTGTTTTTTATCCATCTCTGTATAACCAAGGTCCATATTTATTTGTTGAAATTTAAATATATATCTAAAAATTATGATAAACAATACATGGTAATAATTTTACTATACAACACATATTTATCAAAATGTGCCTCAAAAAAATATCATGTATCATCTCTATGCAGACTTACACTATGTGTGGGTCAATAAAGGTTAGACACATGCCCTGCATATGTCTATCCCTTTTAGACTATTGGGACCCTCCACCCCTTTTTTTGATTATGTGCCTTAAACATCACCCCTTATTAATTATAACATTTTATAAAATGTATAAACTATCCTATATCGTCTTATACATGAGATCATATCTTACTATTTAATTATTAGAATAAAGTAATAAAAAATAAATAAGAAATATCATCATATGTGAATCCTAAATCCAAGAATCAAATATAATTCATCATATTTAAATTTAACGTTCATTGACTTACATATTATAGAATTTTAATGGTGTTTTTCTTAAAAGTATATCATAATTACCATCATTCCAATGGATGTATTACGTTGTATATACTTGCATTTATTACATCTAGGGAAGAAAATGTTTAAAACCTTAAGTCAAGATATTTCAATCCACACATTCATAAAACTATGTGGAGGTCTGATTTTGATCATGTGGGATATATATTTCACAACATCACAACAAAATTTGACCATGTATATAACTATTTGTTTGTTTTGGATTGTCAAGCTAGGTCAAAGAGGAGGAACGTCAAATATTTTCATTTTCGCTTTCAAAACAATGATGTGAAGATACACAAACATAAAAAACATAGTGTAATAGTAACCAGAAAATAGTTTTACAAAACCATGTGAAATATAGACTTAGAAACATAGTGACAGACTCGACAATCATAATTTTGAATAGGTTGTGTTTTCCTTCTGTTGGGATAACCACATACATTATGTATGTATACCTAGAAGATTATTCAAAATCCCATATAGTAGGAGTAGATTCTAGATGATCTAGATAGTAATTGTACAGATTCAAAATTCCATGATAAAAATTAAGTGTGATCATTCCCTAACCACTTCTACTAAAATTTTCATAGCATAGTTTTATTTGATTTATTTTTAATTTTTACTTGATCCCAACTACTTAATAAATATAAATATTATCCATTCATTTGTTCAATGCTTATAATTTTTAAATATTTAATAGTTTATTATTATTTGGATAAAACTAAAATTAGGGTAAACATGAATATATATTTCGCTTACATGATAAATGTAAATAAATAAAGAAATCATAATAAAATATGTTGTAAGAATATTCCCCTAGTTTAAAGCATATCACCAATGTCGTAATTCCCCTCATGTGTTGGCATGAAATTAGCTTCATAAACTCCATGATCATATTAAACCTATATATATTTCATCTCACCCACTAAAAGATACCTTGAAAAGTACATTTTACTTTATATATGAAAAACATATAATATAGGAAAATTAATGTATTATTTTATGATAGTTTGGTTATGAAACCCTAATACGATATAAACATGAAATATAATTAATATAATAAAATAAAACGGAGTTAAATAATATATTTAATGTGAAATACTAAAATTTATTGTAATTATTTAACATGTGGGATATCCTAAATAAAATAAATACATCAAAGTGATGAGTACTTAAATATTATAAGTAACTATCTAACTATGGCTGTTTTATGGAAGTGTATATGAGATAAAATTATTCATGTGATTCATTCCAATTAGGAACTATAATTCTATCTATGCAAGGTTGGTTATGTAGATGAGGTTTAGTATTACTAGTTAAAACTTAGTTATGCTAGTTGGTACCAACCTATCCATAAATTAGATATTTTGAATATAGGGTCACCTTCACCTATATGTTTATCCTTTATATATGTCATAATGAACCCTGATGATGCACATAATTCAATAAATAAATCTACTTCACCTTCAAATCCTAGGTGTGCTTATGAGGACTGAATACCTACAAAAACTATGAAATTATAATGGGCTAAGATGACACCAATAATCCATGTTTGATGATTTAATACTACCTATGTATCTAATAATCTGATGAGGTAAATCAAGCCACACTTAGTTCTTTCACCTAATTTTATTATGAAATTGTGCCCTTTCTCTATATGTTTGCAGCTAATTATTTGGCTTTGACACTTGAAAACATATGTTTTGACATGGATTTAGTGTGCTTCAAAATTTGCTTAGGACTACTCCTAATGATTGTTTTACGATTTGGGAAGAATATGTAAGATTTTATCAATTTACAATAATGTATATACATGTTCTAGATAAGTGTCAAATCCATTTTGAGTGAGACCTTTATTTGTTTATATATGAGTCCATTTGGGTAGTTTATCATTCCATCAACAAGATATGAAAATGGGATAATGCTAAACAGAGTTTTGATTTTAAAAAGGTAACTGTGTCTGGGAGAGGGTCAATTTCAATTAGTTTGGGTCATTATTGGCTAGATATACTGACTGAATCTGATGAAAATGTCCTATGTACATGTGGATTGAAATATAGGATGTTTATCATGTTTGAAATATGTTGTTAGTTTCTCATAGGTGTGTAACAATATAACAAAGGTTAAACTAATAATATATCATACAACTTTGAGAGAATGGTGGATTAGGACCTTGTTTATGCACTCATTTCATCATGCTAAATGTGTGTCAAGACTATCATTTTCATGTAATTAATACCATATATAACTATCTATAAATGTCAACATTTCATTATAGTAATGTAAGTTCAATATTAAAAGCATAAAATGTACATAAGTGTGTATAACACACTTTATATTTGTTATAGATCTCTAATTATGTAGGTCATTCAATGAAAAACATGCAATAATGTGTAGTCAGTGCCCATAGATTGATAATTTTAATCTAAAGCCAATTTTTTAATATTTTATAAAGAAAAGGTAAGAGTACACCTATGTGTTGGTGAGTACTATGTTTCCCTTATAATTTGTGAGCAATGATGATTATTTATTTGAAGCATTATATAAACTTTATCTTCCTTAACGAATCACATTGATCTTTGGAGTGATTGTGCCCCTAAAAATTTTATCTATTGGGTTCGGAAAACATTTCATAATCTTCATGAATGTAGGGAGAAATCTGCACTATACTAACACAAATAAATATGAAATTAAAAGAGATAACCACATGATGGGTTCATTCAATGAAAAATAAATCAACCACTATAAATGGTTTATAGATTCAATTGTATATTTTCACTTAAATTCACTGAAGTTTTATCCATGTAAAAAAAATTCCATGATCGAAAGGAAATGAAAAATTTTCATACCCCCATCATGAACATATTTCATTATTGTAAATATTTCATTTAGGGTCACTCAATGTATAAAAAAAGTCATGATAAAGAGATAGTGAACAATGTTCATGCCCCATCATGATGACAGATATGATAAGTGTGTAGTGGTATGACAAATATTTTCCATTAGAAATGTAAAATCTAATGTTGCATGTGCATGAACTATTATTGTGCATCATTATTATGTAAGTGTGTATATGTGAATGAAATAGTATTATTCCCCTAAAATATATGCCAAAAAACATTTAATATTATTCATTTATACCTTTCTTTTGAGAACCTATATCTTAGATGTATGTACATGTGAAAATTGTACTTCTTGTTCCAAATAAATTTAGTGTATATTCACATAATTTTGTATGAATATGTGTTTAAGTATCTATAAAGTGAGTGCAATGCATGACATATTCCCCCATAATATGTAACAATGTGTTAATATATTTCATGTATATTAACCATTCTAAATATATTAAATATGTACTTTGATGTGGTTTTATACTCTGGGAGGTTTATGCACCTATGAAAATCTCATTTTAATGCCCCCATTTTTGTATGATGTATGTGTCATGTAAGTCATTGATCTAAAAATGTGTTAACCAAAACATGTCATGTATAAAGATAAAATCATGCAATGTTAGGTAAACATGTGGAAAATATGAGATTAAATTAGTGTCTATGTTAATGAAGTCATGTATGTAACACATATATAATCTAGGTAATATAAGTGTCAT
>JARHVA010001882.1:2017500-2030000 GCA_037957365.1 Torreya grandis | reverse complement strand
GAACTTGAAGCCCTTCAATGGTATCATTGGTATACCAAGGCTCATGATGAACCTATATGGACTAATTTTTCCACTCTCATTTTGCAATGGTTTGGCCCTACTACTTTTGATGAATTCACTCGATTATTCACTAAAATTCACCAAAAGATAATAGTGAGAATATAAAACCAAATTTGAAAAACTATCCAATCACACAAAGTGATTGTCTGATGAGTTTTTTAGGAGTTGCTTTTTCAATGGATTGAAAGATGTAATTCAATTTGAGGTTAAAATGCTTTGACCCAACATAATGATGGAAGCCTTAGGGTTGGATATGCTGGCAGAAGACAAGATTGCAGCTCAACAATGATTCATATCTAATTTTATTCTATTAAAAAATATAGATCCATAATGCTCTCAAACAATGCCATCCCACAGAACCCCTCATATCAAGCATTTGACTGAAGTAGAGATACAAGCCTATAGAGAAAAAGGACTATGTTATAGCTATGATAATAAATTAACTTGATAACATTAATGTGTCAAGAAAAATATCTACTTATTATATGGGAACTATCCACCTGAACTTGAAGATTGGGAAGATGTTTATGAAATAATAGATGATCTAGAAGAATCTCAACTGATTATGGAACCTGCTTCTCAAGAAGAGCAGCCATAGATCTCTCTCCATGCCTTAGCCATTGTCACTACCCCATAAACCATTTGGGTTATGGGTTACTTCAATAATATTCATCTCATAATAGTCATTAATTCAAGTAGTACTCATAATTTCACTAACCCTAAGATGATCAAACAAGTTAATTCTTTTATCCATCTTTGCTCCAGCTTTGAAGTCATGATTGCCAATGGGGTCACATTACCTTGGAAAGGGAAGTGTCATAATGTGTGTATCTCTATTGGAGATTATAAGTTACACTCCAACATGTTTTCCTTACCCTTAGGTAGATGTGATGTTGTTTTGGGATCCCAATAGTTATGCACAATTGGACACATCTTATGGGATTTTGTTGAAATTTGGATGTAGTTTCCAAGTAGTGGGCAAAAGCACACATTGAAAGGATTACAACCTCGATCTCTTAGCATCATAAGTTTGTATCATATGGAAAATCTTATTAAGAATAATTGACATGATGTCATTACTCAATTCCATTCCATTCAAATGCATTTATCAATAGTCTCCATTACTCCTTTTGACCTACAAACCATTCTACAATGGTATGCACGTGTCTTTATCAAACTAGTGGGATTGCCACCTTCACAACTAGAGGACCATCATATTCAACTCCTTCTTGGAAGCATTCTTCCAAATGTAAATCCTTATCGCTACCCATTTTAGAAAAATATCAAGATTGTTATGCTCATTTGAGACCTACTACATCAAGGCATTATTCATCGTAGTACCAGCACATATTCTTCCCCAGTTATCCTTGTCCAAAAAAAAGATGGGTCATGGCATCATTGCATTGATTTTCATGTACTTAATCACCTCACAATAAAGGATAAATTCATGATCCCTATTATTGATGAGCTTCTTGATGAGCTTCATGATGCTCATTTTTTCTCCAAATTGGATCTCTGCTCTAGATATCACTAGATCTGGCTTCATGAGGATGATATCCTTAAGACAACTTTACACACACATGATAGCCACTATGAGTTCTTGGTCATGCCCTTTGGCCTCACTAATGTTCCTTTAACATTCCATGTATTGACGAATAAAATATTCTAGCCCTACCTCTATAAATTCATTTTGGTTTTCTTCGATGATATCGTCATCTATAGTAAAACATGGTCTAGGCATCTCTAACATCTAGAGCTTACACTACAAACTCTCTCTTACCATCATCTTTGTGCAAAATATTTCAAATGTAATTTTGGCCAAGATGAAGTGGAGTGCCTGTTGATGTAGTGGATTGCACCTGGGGCAAGGAGGTTGAGCTCCTGCCTTCCACACACAATAATGGAAACTCCCCTCTCACCTGTGGGACTGGTGAAGCTGGAGGGGAGAGTCTCTAGGTAAGGGTTAACTCCCTTTGATGCATCTGATTTGTTTTAGTAAGTGCTAACATATATATATATATATATATATATATATATATATATATATATATAGTGGGGGGGATGAAAAGGGAGAAAGATTGCAGGAAACCAAACTACTCTAAAGGAGGTGATGCACCAAAATGATCTGATCTTCTCACACTCACACTTAAAATCAAACAAACACATACATACACTTCAAACTTGCAGAAGGACCAAGCTACAAGAAACTCGGTAGGGAGGCTTTAATGAAAAATACAAAAAATAAAGATTCACCAAAGGTGCTATGAAAGGCACACTATATAGTAATTTCTTCTATTTCTGCACTTCCAAATACAACTCTCCTTTTCAACTATAGAAATGGCACCTTATAGACACCAGGTATGTTGGTGTTCAACCTGTGGAAGCATCAAGAAGTAATGACTAAACACAAACTAACACTGAGACATACACATAGATATCTAACCAAGACAGAGGTAAAAAATGCATTTATTGATTCAGGTGACAATTTTCCAGGGCTATGCCTTACCAACGTGGAAGATGATTTCTCTGTAGACAAGTCTCCAATATATAGAGGAAGCAAAGGGGCCTTTTGGCACCCTTTTTACAAGTGACCCATGGTAGGCACTGTGTCAACCACTGAAATAACTTCTTGAATTGACACCTTCCTACATCACTTAGATTACTTCGTCTACTTTTGCATGATGGCCATTCTACTAGTAGGATTTGAATTTATGATATGTGTCATTTTCCTACTCTGTAGTGCATATTGAAGAAAACTAGTCGCGTCGACCACTATTGTGCCTCTTTGATGACCACATAGTAGGCACTATGTCAACCACTGAAATAACTTCTTGACACCTTCTTGTGTCACTTGGATTGCTTCATCTACTTCTACATGATGTCCATTTTGTTGTTAGGATTTGAATTTATGAGTTGTGCCATTTTCTTGCTCTGTAGTGCATATTGAAGAAAACCAGTCGCGTCGACCACTGTTGTGCCTCTTTGATGACCGCATGGTAGGCAATATGTCAACCACTAAAATAACTTCTTGAAACCTTCTTACGTCACTTGGATTGCTTCATCTACTTCTACATGATGGACATTATACTGTTAGGATTTGAATTTATGAGCCACACCGTCTATTTGCTCTTTATTCTCTGGGATCTTTGTCCTTTTCTACTCCTTCAGCCCTCAGGGGCGATCTTCTGGCAGGTCGCTACATTCTTTAGGCTCATTCCATGGTTGGAACTTGGGCATTTAAAAACGAATAGACTTTTTTCTAGCTTAAATTTGACATTCACACACCCGTCACCCTTTGACTCTCCTTCGGCTTCCTGCTTTGCCCCTTTTCACTGAGAGTGCATCTGCCCTTGACAAGTGTCATAGTCTGCTACTTGGACACTTAGAAGACATTTTTAAATATGGACGTTGACACATGGTGGCCTCTGCTGAGATGATAATGGGACATGGTAGCATCTGCTAACATTAGAGGGCCTTTTGAGAATCAGGCAAAAGTTGATGCATGGTCACTTCCGCAAGGCCTTTAGCTACCTTAGAGAAACTTTTGGACCCTTTTCTGGTTCTTAGCAGACATTGACACTTGGCACGCTCCACTTAGCTCCTAGCAACTCATTCAGGCCCACCATAGTCTTCTTTGAAGCCAAGAGGAGAAACCCATAGATGTTGGCACCTGTCGGCTTCTGTTAAGCCCTGTAGGGGACACATGGTGCGTTCTACTACTCCTAAAAAAGCATGTTGAAGTCCTCTATGGTTTCCACTTGGTGCTTTCCACACTCTATCTTTCTTGGTGTAAAATTTGACACTTTTTAGGACGTCATCGTCCTTGGCAAAGTTCATTTGGCCTTTTTTGCAGCTTTTCTACTTCGCGGGCTTTCTTTTCGAGGTTTTCTCTTGAAAACAAAAGTTTGCAGGAATTGGTCACTCTTTTCATTTTCTTTGGGCTCTTTGAAACTCTCTCTACCCTCTAAAAGGGCTTCTAGACTTTGAACTACACTCTGGCTATAAGGTAGACCCTTCAGCCAGGCCATTGAACCAAAATTTGGTTCAACGGTTCAATGGTTCAAGACTGTGCGCTGAGCCGATTGAACCATTTGCTTTGAACTAAATGCCACTTAAATTGAAATTCTTAAACCAAAGATTTGAACCAAAAATGGTTCAATGCTACACATTGAGCCCCTATGAACTGTTTGTTGGATCTCCTTGTTGAACCGTTCACTTGAACCAATCCATTGAACCATTCGCTTGAACTGGTTCAATAGTTCAAAGCTAGGCACCGAGACCATTGAACTAAGCCTTTGAGCTCTTCTCACTCACCTCAGCCGTTGAACTTGCCCATTAAACTGGAGGCATTGAACCAAGTGATCGAACTGGTTCAATGGTTTAATGCTACATGTCGATGAACTCATCGAAGGACTGTAGACTAAAAATAAATGATGAACCATTCGTATGAACCTATCGAAGTGTTAAGCTGAAGTGCCAAGGCATTGAACCAATGCATTGAACCAACTCATTGAACTAGTTCAATGGTTCAATGGTTCAATGGTTGAAGTGACTGCTGAGCCAAGATCATTGAACTCTTTGCTAAACCAAGTGATGAACTTAAAGATTGAACTAAGGCTTAAAAATGAAGCGATTAACTTCAAACGATGAGCCAAGGCTTGAACCAAGATTATTTGAACTGAAGCATTGAATTAAACCAATGAACCAGTCTGTTGAATTTTGTTGATTAAACTCTAGGTTGAACCGAAGTGTTGAATTGAAGCATTGAACCAGCTCAACGATTCAACACCATGCACTGAGCTATGTCCTTGAGCCAAACGCTGAACCTAAAGTTTCTTGAAAATTTTAATGAACTTTTCTAATGAACTAAGCACTAAACTTAGCTGATTGAACCAAAGCTGAAGAACTTGAAGATTTGAACTAAGGCTTGAAATTGGAGCGATGGACTTGAAGCGATGAACTAAGGCTTGAACCAAAGCTGATTAAACTGCCGACTGAACCAAAGCTTGAAATGAAGTGATGGTTCAATGGTTTAAATATGCCAACCTTCCTTGTGAGTTTCTTTAGATGAAAATTTGAAGAAGCTTTGTAAAATCTTGCCCCTTTTACCTAGTTCTTCAACTGTGGAAATAAAACCTAAAGAGTTCATAGAAATGGACCTTCAGAGTCTATAGAAAACCAAGCTCTATAGAGTCTATAAAAATCACCAGATTCATGCAAAATAAAAAATGAATTAGCCTAGAATAGCAGGGGAAGAAGGGGACCAATTTTTTGCCTTGTTAGGCAAAAATGGTCAACAAATTGGTGACTCTCAGGGGAAGCATGCTTGCTATGCTTAGGAGCCAGTTGCCTTAAAAATCCATTGGGCATAGGGTTAGATTTTAACTTAAAAATCAACAATAGCTCTAAAAAATCTAGAACCAATCACGCAGATTCACCTCAAAAGGGGAATAAAATACACACAAAGCTAAGAAAACTACTTGTGCAAATAGCACTTATGGGAAACTGGGAAAGAAAACTAAAAGAAACCTAATATATATAGCTAACCAGGTATTTTTGATTCCCTCCTGGATCAAAGGGAAAGCTTCTAATGTCTCCTTCATCTGACACACCCAGTATTGATAATGGATCCCATAAGGAAATATTTATGTGTAGTTTCTTCACCTAGTTTATCATGTTGATCTGAGGATTGCTCCCTTCCATATTTTGTTTGGGGTCACTTCTAGCCTTCTAAGGCATAGGCCAAGGAGATGAATGTATGATTGACGGCCTAAAATTTGGGAATTTTTGGTTCACCTGTGGTGGAAGAGATGGTGTGGACATTTGAACAGCTGCTTGAGTTTCTTCCATAGCTCTCCCTTTGGATCTTATGTTGGCTACAACACAGTCAGCCTGATTGTCTGCAACACCTACATAGTTGATTGCATAGAACTCACCTTCCAAGTGGTTCATAAGAGTAGAGTTAGGTTGACTCTGACTGTTGCTTATGCTAGGTTGCATTGGAGCCTCGAAGACCTGGGAATGAGTGGTTTCCTAATTGTCTAGCACATTTGGGTAACAACCCATCATCTCATTTATATAAACGGCTTGCTCCTGACCATATCCTATGGTTGAACATCTTGGCCATTCCTACACCAAATTGTTTTAAACGGGAACCATGACCTTAGATGATGAAGGGGGGCCTGGGTTGTAGCCTTGAAACGGTCTGGTCTGAGTAAGCTGACCATGTCCTTGATTGTAGTTTTGGAAAGGGGGTCTAGGGGATTGACCATAATGTTGGTATCCCTGATTTGGTTATTGCTTTGAGCTTGTTGCCTTTTAAGACCTACAAGTTCATTTGACATATTCTACAACAAACTCTTAACTTCATGAAGCTCATTGGATGGAGAAGCAGCTAGTTTCTCTATGCTAGGTAGAGGAGCTAATGTGGGAGCAATGGCCTGAATTAGAGGTAGCATTTCTGGGAAAGGTAGCATGTGGGGTCTAGGGGCTATTTTCCTAGCCTATACTAAGCAATTTTTAACTGTTATGGCTATGTCATATGCAGAAGGAAGCACATGCCCTCCCATGGATTGTATCATCATAGCTATATCAATGTTCAATTCTTTCAAATAATATAGGAAAGCATAGCTAGTAATTGGTCTTACTAGAATAGGGATTCTATCCCATGTCTTCTAAAACTATGTGTTGAAATCTTGCATATATTCATGTGGGGCTCTCTTCATGGTCGTTAGCTACTCAACAATTGATAGTTGGTCACTCTTTTCTCCAAAACGGTCCGTCAATTAAGTACCCAATTCATTCTAGGAATGGATTGAATTTATAGGCAAAGTCTTGTACCAGTCAAGAGCTTTGCCCATGAGAGACAATGCCAGCAATCTGATTGTGATATTTTCCTTTCTGACATTGTGAATATTGTAGAGGTTAGCAATATTTCTAATGTGTTCAATAGCTGTAACGAGCCCCTCTCCATTAAAGGCAAGCACACTTTTGAGGATGACTCTTGGAATTGGGTCATAATGCTAGAGGTTCAAGGGACTCTGACCACAAGAGGTCACAAAGGGTAATGCCATAGTTATAAGGGGATTTAAATGGGGTACTTCTCTTGTGAAGGAAGCACCTATAGCCAGACTAGGAAGATGACTCACTGAATAAGGATGCGTCTCTTTGAACCTCAGTCACTTTGTTGAGTTGAGAGGCAATTTAATGAATTCAAAAGGGACACCCTTATTAGTGGATCGTGTGGTGTCTTTAGGAATCAAAATTCAGACTCATCTTTAATTAGGAAATGAGGTTCTTACCAGTGGAGTCACCAAATGTTGAAAATTTGATTTGTTGTAATAGATGCAGCATCAATCATGAAACCTCATTGAGTGTAAGAATAGGTCCCACCGGGCATGCCTAAAAATATTTATGCAGTGGATTGCACCTGGGGTAAGGAGGTTGAGCTCCTACCTTCCACACGCAACAATGGAAACTCCCATCTAGCCTGTGGGACTAGTGAAGCTAGAGGGGAGAGTCTCTAGGTAAGGGCTATCTCCCTTTGATGCATATGATTTATTTCAGTAAGTGCTAACATATATATATATATATATATATATATATATATATATATATATATATATATATATATATATATATATATATATAGTGGGGGGATGAAAAGGGAGAAAGATTACAGGAAAACAAATTACTCTAAATGAGGTGATGAACCAAAATGATTTGACCTTCTCACACTCACATTTAAAATCAGACAAACACATACATACAATTCAAATTAGCAGAAGGACCAGGCTGCAACAAATTTGATAGGGAGGCTTTAATGAAAAATACAAAAAATAGAGATTCACCAAAGGTGCTATAAAAGGCACACTGTATATTAATTTCTTCTATTTTTACACTTCCAAATACAACACTCCTTGTTAGTTGCATAAATGGCACCTTATAGACACCAGCTATGTTGGTGTTGAACTTGTGGAAGCATCAAGAAGTAATGACTAAACACAAATTAACACTCAGACATAGACAGAGATATCTAACTAGGATGGAGGTAAAAAATGCGTTTATTGATTCAAGTGAAAATTTTACAGGGCTACACCTTACAAATGTGGAAGATGATTTCTCTAAAGACAAGTCTCTAATATATAGAGGAAGCAAAGGGGCCTTTTGGCACCCTTTTTACAAGTGACCCATGGTAGGCACTATGTCAACCTTTGAAATAACTTCTTGAATTGACACCTTCTTGTGTCACTTAGATTGCTTCATTTACTTCCGCATAATGGCCATTCTACTATCAGGATTTGAATTTATGAGCCATGCCATTTTCCTGATTTACAGTGCATATTGAAGAAAACTAGTCACATCGACCACTGTTGTGCCTCTTTGATGACCGCATGGTAGGCATTGTGTCAACCACTAAAATAACTTCTGACACCTTCCTGTGTCACTTGGATTACTTTGTCTACTTCTACATGATGGCCATTCTACTGTTAGGATTTGAATTTATGAGCTGTGCCATTTTCCTACTCTGTAGTGCATATTGAAGAAAACCAATCGCATCGACCATTGTTGTGCCTCTTTGATGACCGCATGGTAGGCACTGTGTCAACCACTAAAATAACTTCTTGACACCTTCCTACATCACTTGGATTGCTTCATCTACTTCTACGTGATGGCCATTATGTTGTCAAGATTTGAATTTATGAGCCACACCGTCTGCGTTCTCTTTGTTCTCTGGGCTCTTTATCCTTTCCTGCTCCTTCAGCCCTTAGGGGTGATCTTCTGGTGGGTCACTGCATTCTTTGGGCTCATTCCATGGTTTTCACTTGGGCATTTAAAAACTAATGGAATTTTTGCTGGCTTAAATTTGATGTTCGCACACCCTTGCCCTTGGACTCTCCTTTGGATTCCTACTTTGCCCCTTTTCACTTAGAGTGCATCCGCCCTTGACACATGTCGTAGTCTGCTACTTGGGCACTTAGAAGACATTTTGAAATACAGACGTTGACATGTGGTGGCTTCTTTTGAGCTAATAATCAGACATGGCAGCATTTTCTTACATTAGAGGGCCTTTTGAGAGTCAGGCAGAAGTTGACATGTGGCCGCTTTTGTAGGGCCTTTAGCTACCTTAGAGAAACTTTTGGGCCCTTTTATGGTTCTTAGTAGATGTTGACACTTGGCACGCTCCACTTATCTCCTAGCAACTCATTCGGGCCCACCATAGTCTTCTTTGAAGCCAACAAGAGAAACCCAAGGATGTTGCCACCTACCAGCTTCCACTGAGCCCTGCAGGGGACATGTGGCACGTCTGTTAGTCCTATAAAAACATGTTGAAGTTCTCCACGGTTTCCACTTGGTGATTTTCATGCTCTAACTTTCTTGGTGTAAAATTTGATGCTTTTCAGAATGTCACCATCCTTGGCAAAGTTCATTGGGCCTTTTTTCATTGCTTTTTTGCTTCATGGGCTTTTGTTTAAGGCTTTTTAACTACGAACAAAAGTCCATAGGAATTGGCCACTCTTTTCCTTTTACTCAGGCTCTTTTAAACTCTCTCTACCCTCGGCAAGGGCTTCTAGACTTTGAACTACCCTTTGGCTATAGGGTAGACCCTTGAACCAACTCATTGAACCAAAATTTGGTTTAACAGTTCAATGGTTCAAGACTGCGCGCCGAGCTGATTGAATCATTTGCTTTGAACTAAATTCCACATGAACCAAAATGGTTGAAACAAAGCATTGAACAAAAAATGGTTCAATTCTTTGTGCCAAGCCCCTCTGAACTATTCACTGGATCTCCTTGTTGAACCGTTCACTTGAACCAATCCATTGAACCATTCACTTGAATTAGTTCAGTGGTTCAAAGCTACGCGTCGAGCCCATTAAACTAAGCCTTTGAAATATTCTCACTCACCTCAGCCGTTGAACCTACCCATTAAATTGGAGGCATTGAATTAAGTGATTGAACTAGTTTAATAGTTCAATGTTGTGCACTGATGAACTTGCCGAAGGACTGTAGACTAAAAACAAATGATGAACTGTTCATTTAAACCTACCAAAGTGTTAAGCCAAAGTTCCAAGGCATTGAACCAACTCGTTCAATTGGTTCAATGGTTCAATGGTTCAACAATTCAAGTGACTGTTGAGCCCAAGATCATTGAACTCTTTGCTAAACCAAGTGATGAAAATAAAGATTGAACCAAGGCTTAATAATTAAAGCAATGAACTTGAAACAATGAGCCAAGTCTTGAACCAAGATTGGTTGAACTGAAGCATTAAACTAAACCAGTGAACCAGTCTGTTGAACTTTGCTGATTGAACTCTATGTTGAACTGAAGCATTAAACCAGTTCAACGGTTCAACACTACGCGTCAAGCCAACTCCTTGAGCTAAACGCTAAACCCAAAGCTACTTGAAATTTTTGATGAACTTTTCTAATGAACTAAGCACTGAACTTAGTTGATTGAACCAAAGCTGAAGAACTTGAAGATTTGAACTAAGGCTTGAAATTGAAGCGATGGACTTGAAGCGATGGACTAAGGCTTGAACCAAAGTCGATTGAACTATCGACTGAACCAAATATTGAAATGAAGCGATGGTTCAATGGTTCAAAGATGCCAACCTTCCTTGTGAATTTCTTCAAATGAAAATCTAAAGAATATTTGTAAAATCTTGCCCCTTTTGCTTGGTTCTTTAACTACCCAAAGGAAACCTATAGAGTTTGTAGAAATGGACCTGTAGAGTCCGTAGAAAACCAAGCTCTGAAGAGTCCATAAAAATCACCAGATTCATGCAAAATAAAAAATGAATTGGCCTAGAATAGTAGGGGAAGAAGGGGACTAATTTTTTGCCCTGCTAGGTAAAAATGGTCAACAGTACCTTGGGCATATTGTTTTATCTCAAGGGGTTCAGGTGGATCCAAAAAAATAGCTACTCTGACAAATTGGCCACATCTTCATACACTCAAGAGTCTCCATGGTTTTTTGGGGATCACTAGATACTATAAAAAGTTTGTCAATGATTATAGGAATATTGAATCTCCCTTGATAACTATGCTAAAAAAGGATTCTATTACTTAGACACAAGCTGTTCAGTGTGCATTTAAAGCATTGAAACGAGCTATGTGTACTACACCTATTCTAGCTATGCTAAATTTTTCCAAGGCCTTGACTATCGAGAGTGATGCTTATAGCAATGGACTAGGTGTTTTTCTCCTCCAAGAAGGATGCCCCATTGTATTCACTACCAAAGCCCTTTCTATCAATAATTTAGTGCTCTCTACTTATGAGAAGGAAATGATGGCCATTTTACATGTAGTACATAAGTGGCAGCAATACCTATTGCGTAATCATTTTTGGATCAAAACTTGTCACCAAAGTCTAATATATTTCTTAGAACAATGGGTCTCTACCCCATCATAACAAAAATGGATCAACAAACTCATGGGTTATGTCTATGAGATAACATACAAGAAGGGTAAAGATAATATTGTGGTTGATGCTCTATCTCACATAATTATGGATCAAGCTTCCCTTTTAGGTATTTCCATGCCTATTTCACATTAGCTAGAGACTTTATAGCAATGTTATGTTAATGAATCCTAATTATCTCAAATAATTCAAAATTTGGCCACTAACCCCTCCACTATACCACATTATTCTTAGGATGGTGCTTTTCTATGATATAAGGGTCATCTGGTGCTTCCCTACAACATAGATCTAAAGCAGGCTATATTATATAAACTCCATACTTCTCCCTCCATAGGGAACTTAGGCTTTTGTAAAACTTATGAGTGGGAATGATGCAAATTCTTTTAGAATGGAATGAAAAAGATAATTTAATAGATGGTGGTCGAATGTGGTACTTGCGAATGTAACAAGGGTGAAACGACACTCATCCTTGCGTTGCTCAAATCCTTTCCCATCCCTACCAAGATTTGGATAGATATTTATATGGATTTCATTAATGGGTTCCATAAATTTAGAGTTAAAATGATGATTTATGTTGTGGTTAATCGTCTCTCCAAACATAGTCATTTTTGTGTCATCAGCCACCCCTATACTACATCTAGAGTTGCACAAATTTTCCTAAATTTGATTTTCCATCTTCATGGCATTCCTTCATCCATTGTCTTAGATAATGATACAAATTTCACCATCCATTTTTGGATATAACTATTTTTATAGACTGGCACTCAATTGAAGATGAGTTCTGGGTATCATCCATAAATTGATGGCTAGACTAAAATTACTCATAAATGTTTGGAAAATTTCATCCATTGCTTCACCTCAGAACAACACCATTAGTGGGTAAAGTGGCTCCCTCTCACTAAATGGTGGTATAATACCTCCTATCACACTTAAAAAAAATGACTCCATATTAAGTAGTCTATGGTTAAGCACCACTAGTGCTCCTTTCATACAACCCCAATAGTTCATCAATTCA
>JARHVA010001882.1:1977500-2012500 GCA_037957365.1 Torreya grandis | reverse complement strand
TTATGATCATGGATGCCTAAGTGTATTTTACCCTTGTCTAGTTCTCACCACTTAGTTTCTCTTATTTGTCTATATGGCATTGGGCTTGTTGACCTACAAATGAACTATGTAAAATATCACTCTACCAGTTGAGAAGTTTATCATGTACATTATCTTGATCATTAAATAAGTCTTAGAGGGATCTACCATTCTCATCACCTAAATTGGTGAGGTTATCTATAGTTGTCTTAGTGGTTGAGGATGTGATGAAGTCTACACTAAATTGGCTAATAAATTTTCTAGTTGTTGCTTCTAGTATAGAAAGGTACACACAACCTATTATGATTAAGACAATGTCCAACATGCCTTGGTATTCCTCCAACAAGGTAATTAGTGTGGTTTCCTTAGTCTTCATGTTCTGGCCTGATGTGCCAACTACATATCTTTTTTGAGCTATGCAGTAGTCCTTTATCAACTCAGATACCAAACTCTTGAGTCTTCATTGATTGGACATGACTTGGTCCATTATTGATCGAGTGATGAATTCTATATAGGTGTCCTAGATCATCTTCACAACTTCATGAATGCAAGCCAAAAAATCCACATTTTTCACCTTTAACTAACCCATTTCCAGTTCCAAAGAGGTGGTCTTCTATGCAATTGAATCTTGAAATGCTATTATACCCTCCAATTATTTCTTTAGTTGGAGCTTGGAGATGTCTATAGAATCCTCCTTCTTGAGTGAAAGTATAACTAATGTACTCACAGGTGCTGAGGGGTCTAATCATGGCATAGTGGAAAATGGGAGCAAAAAGTGATGCATTGAGCACCAACTATTGGGATATCCTAGATACAAAATCCTCCAAACGGTAACTCCGATAGCTGAGGGCATGTTTATCCTATAGCTAGTTATAATTCTTGTGATGGTTGCTTTGATTTTGCCTAAAGTTGCTCTACTGCCTATTATTGTTGCATTATGGCCTCTACTACTAGCTTGAGTTAATACACAGTGTCTTCAACCTACTTTATTTTTCCTTCCTCCACCTCCTCCTTTTTTCATTCATCTCTTCCTACATAGATTGTATTTTTGATTGGTCCTTTACAACCTTCAAATTATACACACATTCTTTTTCTTCTTTCTTCTTCTATTCTACCAAGGCAGTAGCCTTGTATTGTTCTTATGCATCTTAGGCCTATGTTTATGTTTGTGCTTAAGCTTGTTTTTGTACTTGTGCCTATGCCTATTATTAGCACATATATTCATCTTATTATTCCTTATTTTTCTTGGTAGCTTCATTTGTTTGTTGTTGTGTACACTTTACAGCTTCCATGGCCTACTATACTTGGGATGTTCTATCCTATTTTTTTCTCCTCTTCCTCTGCCTTAGCCTTGGTAGCAATAATGGATTATTTCTCCTTCTACACCTCCACCTCTTGTGATTTATTGATCTCATTGGTTGTTTCCATGGCCTTCTTGGCCACATATATAGCCTTTATCTATCATCCTCTACATCCTTTGCCTTTTATGCAAATTCAGCTTCTTTGGCTTGTTGATTGGCTTGTTACTGTTGAGCTTGTTCCTTTTATCACTTCTCTTCCTTACTTGCTCATAATTATACTATGCAAGTTAATTATTCTCTAAAATATCATTTTTCTACTTCTATGGGTTTCTCAGGTGTGATCTCTTCAATCTCCTAGGCCTGTGGTGATGGTGGTGAATCACTTGGTTAGACTTTAGAGATGGAAACATGTGCTTTCTTGGATTTGAGAATGACCGGTCTACATTTAGGTGGTGGTGAAGTAGAGGAAAGGGAAGGTTGTTATTCCTACATAGTAGTTGGTTATCCAAAGGTGTGTTATTCAAGTGTATGGGAGACCCTATACTTCCACCTTGTTTGAGGTATGTGCACGAGTGATTCTGGTGGGCTCTCTAAAAGGGGTGAAAATATATCTTCTGATGTAATTATGGGAGTAAGTCGTCACTAAAAAAAATCAATCCTATATTGCAATTTATCTACTTCTTCCAATATAATATCAATAGAAATGGATGTTGGACAAGATGGAAGGTCCACCCATAATTCTAGAGGAACCTTCTTTCACACTTTAATCATGCACATAGCCTTCTAGAAGAATAATTCATTCTCCTCCTCTCTATTATAGAAATATCCATCCATGTTTGAAATCATGAATTGGTAGACTTATTGTTCATTTGTGCCCATATGTGGAAGGTCACATGAGCTAGTGATCAGTGGCACCTTTGAATCATCTAGCCAAGTTACCATCATGTGTCTTGTGATTCAAAGGAAGGGATGGAAATTGATGTTCCAAAAAATATTATTCTTCGCCTTCTATTGTTGGGAGATAGTGGCTTATTCATGTTGCTACACTATAGGGATGATTATGCTAGGTGGTACAGCTTGTAGGGGAGTTATAGACTTGGCTACAATTTTTTTTTATTTGGTGACTTTTACCTGCACCATGTTCATGGTGAAAAAAATAGGAGCATTGCAAAGGGAAACTATGGAAGCTCATGAATGTGTATAAATACACCCTTTGATAGAAAAGTGACAGTTATATGTTGACCTAGATATTGAATTATGTTTGATGGCACTAAAGGATACATTATGATTAGTTTTAGACACTCCTCTCACCATGCTTTGAATTTTCCCTCATATGCTTGGGATCTACACTCCTAGGTCTAGATGAGATTATGAAATTACTGCACTAGCCAATAATCTATGTCGTAGTGCACTTCTCCCTTCAGGGACTTCCATTATGTGAAGAAAAGTATGAATATGAGGAATTGGTATTGAAATGTCTAATTTGAAGATGTGTGACACTTGTAGATGTTAATGAGTATCTCCTAAATGAATTACTCTAACTAGTTGAATTACTCATTCTTTTGGATCATACGATGTGTGATGTCCATGACTCCTTTTGATATTTATTTTGCATACTTGGTAATATACTAAAACCTTCTTATGATGCACCTGACAAGGATTTGTATTGGCTCATTTAGGATTTCATCAATTAGAATCACTTTTTTTCTCTAAACATATAAATCTTAGACTTATTGTATATTGGGGGGAGTTCACATCTTGTATGGAGATAGGGAGTCTCCTCATGCAGGCATGCCTAGAGCATAGGCCATGGCTTCTTTTTTGATGATAATGGTGATGTTTGGACTAAGTAGATGTTTCCATTATCATATCAAATGAGTAAAATTTTTATGATCTCCCCCATGTTTCCAAAGGTTGGCATAAAAAAAAGCACTCAACATTTGTATTATGCAAGTGGTGGGGGGTTGTAAGAGCGAGCGGTTACATAGCATCAATAGGGTCTAGATGAAATAACTTATGTTCTATTTGTAAGAGGAATTCAAAATGTTTTGGATCATTAAACTTTATCTACTTTAGAGTCATGGTGATTCCCATTGCCTCTTTTTGTGTCTCTATTAAACCCCTAATGAGATACAAAGTATACATGTTTGCTAAAGCAATTAAACTAAGATGTTATCTTCTCTTTACGTAGGAAAATTAGCTCAACTCTTTGTAATTATAAATCATGAGAAATATACACAAGGATGAAATGTCGACTTGGTTCTTTTAATTTTACATTTATATATTACATGCCTATTAAATTTTGTGTAAATGTCATGCTTAGCTGTCCACTCATCATGAATGCAATGGTAGATGTGTTAAATCTTTATCAAATCTAGAAATTAATATAGATAATCATTGGCATATGTGTGGATTAATCTCATTATACTCTTTGGTGTTTTTATGGGGGTATGAGTGGATGATGTTGATGGGATTTTAATTTATTGAAGATCAAGTCAATTGACCCTTAGATCTAGCAATTAATTCTAATGGATGACCATTATAAAATGGAAATATTGTTAATGTGACTTTTTTATATCTTTCCTAGACTTAACTACTTTTGTTTGCTCCTCTTTATCATCCATGATCATATATGTGTATTCTCCTATGCATGGTTGGTGCACATTGTGATTGGTAACTTGGTTCTTGATTAGTATTCAAGAGATATCTAAAACACATATACATAGAAAATAAACACACAAAAACATGTAGAATTGAAAAATAATAATCTACTTGGTGCTACTCAGCACCCACTCACTTAACATAATGAGATCAATTCAACTATTGGTATTAAAGCTAAAGCCTATAGCCATTTACCCACACTAGTAAAATGATTCCCTGAACATATTCTAAAACCACAGTTCCTAACTATGATAGCTCATGAATAGCATTAGGCCCTTTTCATGAAATATATAACTTGCCTATAAATGCTCCGAAATGACTATCATATAATAATATTGGTTGATATTTATGAAATTATTTATGGCATAAATTCATATAATGTCGTGCTTTGTAGCTCTGCTTGTGAATTTCTTTCATCTACATTGTTCTATGTCTATACCAATCCATTTTATTCAGTTTGAGAAGATTGTTTGTTAAAGATTCATGATATCCTAGTATCATGACCATTATGATGCACAGACTAGGTACTAAGTATTCTATTGGCATAACTACTTCAAGTCCATACACCAACTAGAAAGGCATAAAACTAGTGGCTCTCTTATAGTGCATGTGGTATGACCATAGACTTGTAGGAATGTGATCTTCCCAATCATTCCTCTTGATGTGACAAGTCTTAGTCAACATTTTACCCAATAATTCTTTGAAGCTTCAGCTTAGCCATTGGCCTCTAAATGGTACATAATGCCTTTGTGATGATAAATCATAAATTTCTCACTCAGATCCTTGATGATGTTGTTTAGAAAGTGCATTCTTTGATCGCTAATAAGCTTTATGGGGCATCTAAATCTTGTAATAATGTTCTCATAGATACACTTTATTTAATCTTTTTCACCACAACTAATTGTTGTAGCAGCTTCAACCCACGTCATAAAATAGTTGGTCTTGTTGATAATATACCTTGCTTTACTATGTTTTATCGATGGATTGATAGGTCTGACAAATTCAATGCCCCATTATTCAAAGGGTTGTTTAGATAACAAAAGATACAAGGGAATTTCATATTTTTGTCTACCCATGCATTGGCAAAAATTGTAGTATCATGTTATTCTATGTATATCTTGAAATACTTTGGGCCACCATAACTTGCTCTATAAAAAATTCCTAATAATAGACTTACTAGAAAAATGTCCTCGTGTGACTCCTTTGTGTGCCTCCTACAAGATTTGATTCATTCATGTTATAGAATAGCTATATGTAGTACTTCATGCTTCTCTAAGTGATATAAAAGCCCATTAATGATGTTGTATGGTAAGGCTCTAGCAAAAAACTACTTCTTGTCACATTCTAGATAATACATAGGGAAGACTCCTTATTTAAGGAAGTTGGTGATTGGTTTGAAATTTTTAAGAATCATATAAACACAAAAGAGATGAGAATTAGGATATTATTCCTATAATTCTTATGGTTCTTCACCATTAGGAATGTGGTTGAGATGATATAGTATCATGTTTTTCCCTACTTGGTTTGATATTAATGCGAAACTAGAACTCCTTAGATAATATCAACCATCAAGGGATGTGTCCTCTTATCATCGGCTTGTTTACAAGGTATCACAAGGATTTATGATCTATGAAGACTTGGAATGGTTTCACAAGTAGATAGTGTCAAATTTTTAATAGTGCAAACATGATAGCCAATGCTTATTATTTAGTGGTTGTGTAGTTCTTCTCTACATCGGATAGTTTTCAAATTGAAAAATTAATAGGATGGCTGAGTCTATCATATCCTAGTTGTGCAATCATATAACTGAATATGATACCCAAAACATAGACATGCACATGAAATGGCTTGTTTTAGTCTTGAAAGATGAGGATGTGTGTAGTAACTAGTCTCTGCTTTAGCTCAATGAAGGCTACTTGGCACTCTAAAGTCCAAACAAACTTTGCACTTTTATGAAGTAAATGTTTTAACAAATATGAAATGGTTGTGTATCCTTTGATAAACTTATGATACTATCCTATATGACCTAGAAAAGATCACACTTATGTAGATCTGATAGATGGAGGCATACTCATAGTTACTACATTTTTTCCCTGGTCTACCAAATATTCTCTTACTACATACAACATGGCCTGTCAAAACACTAAACGGTGTCAATAATAGAGATTTAGTTAAATTCAAGGAAATAAATAGATCTTAAGATCATTTTAACATTAGGCACAACTTAGATAAATATTCTTTAAATTAGGAAAAAATTACCTAATCGTCAAGCTATACTTACAAAATGTCATGAATGAAGTCCTTGAATGTAGTCACCACTACATGATAGAACACCATAGGTGCATTCTTAAGTCCAAAAGTCATGCCCTTGTATGAAAATCATTTCCCACTCTATGTAAAAAGTCATTTTGGCAATGTCTTATTTTGTGATGAGTATTTGATGATAGCCACCAAAACCATCCATGAAAGAATAGACTTCATGGCCTGTGACATATTCCAAAGCTTCATCTATGAATGGAATTGGGAATGGATCATTTACACAAGCATCATTCAAAATGATATAATCTCCACATACTTATGTTTCCCCTATCTTATTTAGTTTCACTACCATGGGACTTACCTAGTCTACTTTTTCTACTAGATAAATTATTCCTATGTCCTTTATCCACTCAAGTTTAGCCTTCACTTTTAGCTTCATGTTTGGATGTAGCTTGTATGATCATTTATTTTTAAATTGTGAATACTCCATAATTTTGATATTCATCTCATCTAGATATTGATCAACTCCTAAGACCTATAAAAATGTAGTGGGAAAGACATCTTGGTAATCTTGTAGGAGTTTCATAACTTTAAAAAATTTAGCTTACATCCAGTAATTACCTATATACACCAATTTTATGTCCTCCTCGATTTTGATGTTTACTACATGTTTTTTAAGGGATATTGGTAAATCTTTTGATTTTATTAATCAACAAACTCTTGTATCATTCAGTGCCCTTCCTATTCTAGAATTTATATGTTGTGTAGCTAGTCTTCTTTAATAGGTGTTGTTCTAAGGTCTTTTACTGGTTCTAATGGTCATTCAGGTTCAAGTAATTCTATCAAATCTATATCACTGTCAAAATTAGAATCTTCAATGTCCTTTTATTCATCTTGTATTTAGTGGCATGGTTGCATAAGATATTGTTCTTCTATCTTGGTATCTTTATATATTTATAATGCTAGATTGAGATCAGATTTTGTGTTCTAGTAGGCAATGGATTTCATCATGGTGATTATGTCTTCTACATACCCATGCCATAAGAATTATTTGATTTTATATAGTGTTTTATGAACCAGAGGATTTTAATCTTCAAAAACAAACTTTTGAATGAAATCACTTTCCACCTGCACTTAATGCTTTATCTCCTTTTGGTAATCTTGATGCATATACCATACTGATGGTAAAGGAGTAAGTGTATAATGAAAGATATAAACCTAGTACTTTTGTGCCACACGTTCTTCAATATAGACTTTAATACTTTTATAAATATGAATTTGAGGACACTAAATTCATAGAATAAAGGATAATTGTTTTGGATGATCTATGGTAGCTAAAACATGTTGATCACGAGCTTGCATCCGTCATCCCACTTGACCTAGTCATTTCTATGAATTGCCCACCATGTATCTACAACTCTCTTCAAGGCATAATTAACAAAATTGATCCAATTGTTTAAGGTAGGTACATGAACTTGTAAGCATAGAATGAACTCATTAATATCCTCAATTACATAGTACATTGGAAGTTGTCTCTCATGCATAAAGACCATTCTCATAGGTCAGAGTTCATGATCACCTAGGGACCAATTGAGTAGGTGTGTGTTTGGGTCTCCACTAATATAAGAAGTTATTTCCTAAGGCAAAGTGCCTTCTCTGGTCAGATCTATATAATTTTTCATATGATCATCTAATTGATAGAGGAAGTTAACTTAAAAATGAGTAAGGGATTTAGTAGACATAGACACATAATCTTCTATGACAAATTGGGTTTCCAATGGATGTATAACTACTATTTTAGGATTCCATTGTTAGTTGTCTTCAACTATTGAGTGAGTAATGATTGTATGTAAGGTTTAATATGCTCATAAAATAAGTTATTATTGATTGCATGTACAGATTTTATATTTTCTTTAGAGTTCACCTTCATCTGGCTAGTTTCTTGATCGATATATGGAAACTCTAGTTTAGCTAGAATTATGTAGGTTTGTGCACTCTATTTACAGGAATAAGGACAACCTTATCTCTTTAGTATGCCTCTAATTGATTTTGAACTATGTTGATATTCATCTAACCATCATATACCCATTTCTTTCTAATCATCATAGGGTTATTTTGTGTCAATGAATCCAATGTCAACACATAAGGTCAATTATGTGACTTTGATCTCAACATATTCTAATCTACCAATAGGATCAACTCATCCATAGTTAGTTAAGCTTAGAGTTGCTAGACTGTAGATAAGAATCGATCATACAATAGCCTCCCATGTAGACATATAAATCATATTGACTGTCCTACCAAAATCAAAGACAAAATTTGAAATCTCATATCCTACAACCTCATTGTTGATTTATGCATCTACATCCCAAGGTTTCTTTATCGTGACATACCATACCAGATTTTCTATCTTCTCTTATCTATATTACACACATTTTAGTAAATTATGTATTAGGTTTATGATATTTTGATATATCTCTTCATTTCATAGAGTGATTAAAAGTTTTAAAAGATCTTTCATCATAGTGAAAACTCCATCCTGATGCATAATATACACAATCTATCCATACATATGAGCATCTATTATTGCAAAATCTTGTTTAGTAGTATCTTGATGTTGAATGTTTTTCAACATATATTTAGCTTCATATATAAGCCCTTTTTATATAGTTGAATGTTTTTCTTTTTTTATTCCTTGATATTGAGGCATTTCAATCAAAGGCAAACCTTAATCTGCATGTTGTTTTCATGTAACAACATTTAGGAAAACATCCTCCATAGGTTATGAACTAACCATATTTACATTTTGAATGGCTTTGTCCTTTCTTTTATTCTCCAAGGTAGGACAATCATCTATGCATGTTGGTCACATATTATACTATCTGCTTAATAAGACTATCTTTGAAGATTCAATAGGTAATTTCATTGTACATGACTATACTCTCCATATAGGTAGTATTGCAAAGGAGGTTGGTAATAGTTATTTACTCTACCACCTTGGTAACCTCCTTTGTATCTACCCCTATCTCCTCCTATTTTTGATTAATTACCTCCTCTATACCCTCCTTGTTGTTGTGCAGTGTTTATATGTTGATTTTTTAGGTATTATCTCCAATTTTGAATTATTGTTATGCATCTAATGGGTTCCAACTCATTTGTTGCTACTGCATCATGGTTGAGCTCCATAGTGCTACATACTAGTATTATGTAGATGGTGGTATCCAACTCAATGAAGGTAGGGTGCAACTAGCTAGACCTTGAGGTTGGTATTATGGTGAATTAGGAATCTATTATGGACCTATTTGGGTTACACAACATTTATCGATCTCTAGGCTTGGAATCATCTGCTTCATCAAGCACATTTATTTTAAAACATGGTGAATATGTTTATGGTGATGCCTTCTTTGACCTCTTGCAAATCCCTAAAGTTATTTTCATTGTGATTGTTTAACTTATAGAAATTACAATATGGATTATACAAATTCTTGACATATTATTGTATAATATGACACTACATTATTGCATGCCCCACTACTTGATATATTTCAAAAAATTATGTCTTGATATTAGGATAATCATTCTTTTTATGTCCTTCCTTTTCACACTTCATACACTAGAGATTCAATTTAGGTTTATCTACCTCATGGTATTGCTATTTTATTTTCATAAAATCATGTATTATATTTTTATTCTTGAAATTGGAAACAAGAGCCTCTTCATGATTTTCAATTTAATCTACCCATAGGGAAACAACTCTAGAATCTGATTTAATACCATATTGAGTCCACGTAGTGTTAATCATAATTATGGATCATACTCCTTTGATGAACCACATAACTTTATCTTTATTTGCTAAAAAAAATTATATTTTATTAATCACATTAGATAATCTATAGTCATAGTCATAGACTGATTATCCTGACTTTTGCCTTATCTCCTTCAAGACTAAAATAGTGTATCTTGTATATTTCTTTATCTTGAATTCTGAAACAAGCCAATTCTTAATGTCTTTTAGATTTTCCCACTAAAATTCTCTTTGGTATATGAATTCAAATGGTCTTTTGACTACTTCCCTTACTAACTCACACTTTTTGATAGCTTCATTAGTGATGGCCTTAGCTTTTTATCTCATTTCATAGGTTAATAAGTACTATTCAAGGTCCATAGACCCATCATAGATTTCTAGGTTTATGAATCCTCATAGATGACCTATTATGTAAATTGGTATTGATGGAATCTACTACACAACTATTATATGAGGAGGCTACGTTCTAGGTGATCTTTCCTGTGTAATTTTATACACAACAGGAGAATCAATGTGCACACTTTGTTTTTCTGTACTTCCTTCTTTTCTTTTCTTGATTTCAACAATTGTTATGTCCTTCAAATCCTTTAAAATTAATGTTATTTGAATTCAATTACCCTAACAATGCACTTTCTCTAAAAATGGTCCCTCTCAACTATTATCTTCCTATCCTCCTAGCTAAAAAAATCTACTAAAATATAAGATATTGGGATATGGGGACATGTGCTCTTTCAGTGAATGATTCTTTCCTACAACTTCTTCTACTACACTTGAACCTGTGATTAATCTATGACTATGTTATGATTCTTTACTTAAATTTTATTCTTCTAATAATACCCATTCTTATAGTTCTATACTACATCTATCATCTAGATGCCCTACTTTTATTTTATTCTCATATTTTGCTTCAAACATCTATTCTTCTTCTCATTCTTCATCACTTCTTTCTATCTACTATAATTCATCATCTTCTTTCCTCATCCTTTATTCTTATTCTTTGTTGTCTCATTCATCATGTATTCTTACTCATTCATCATCTAATTTACTACTACTCTTATCTCTACTCATAGATACCTAGGTATTCCTCTATTTTTTCCATCTATTCTATTATCATAGTTCTCATTTTGAATCAAGACTTTTCTTCTTACTCTTCTTCCCTTTTTTTCTCTATTATGGATTCAAGTTCAAGTATGACTTACTCATCTAACCATCATTAACCTTCATGTCTCACACACCCCCATACGCCTAAAGTGACAACTTTATATTGGTTGGAGTAGGCACCATGTCCTTATCCATAACCAATATCTTCACAAGGAGAGGTAGTCACTAGAAAAATTTCCCTTTAATTCTTTGAACAAATAAGTCATGTGTAGCTTTGAAAAGTATGTATCCTTGTACTAAAAACTCGATGATGTACTCATCTATGCTGATAGTAACCCAATAATCTATTTCCCTTGTCAAGTTAGTTTCAAGTTATTATAATTGGTTTATCTTCTCTTCAATCCAAATGATTTTTTATTTAATTTTTGGGTTAAAACAATAATATTCCAATTGAGCTAACCAATTGGATAACACTTCAAGTAACTTGCACCAAACAATTTTGTACATTTATCCATATATATGTTCTTGAATGATTTCTTAAGTAGTAAGACCATTCTATTTGGATTCTTCTACAAAAATATATAATTTTTGGTTTAACCATGTCATAATGTTTCTCTACCATGGTAACCATCTTATCATAGTTTCATCTGGAAGGAGTGTTTTCACACTCATCACACCATTGATAATAGAGGTTCTTGAAGGATCAAAACATACTAAGGATGAGGATAGCTATGTTTTAATTTACTATGCAAGATAGTGCAGATATTTCGTACACATAATGGGAAAATATAAGAATATTAAATATGACTTATTGTGCATTAGATATAAATTAAAAACAACAAGTAATCCATTAACATTTACAAATCAAAAAAATTAAATTCTATAGAAACGAGCTAAACATTAAACATGAGAATACACACAAGGAACTAAATAAGAACTACAATAGGTAACCTTAACCAAAATATTCTCTATTGATATCTTTGAAGGTGTAACTCTCTTATTCTAAAAAACATATATATATAAATATATATATATATATATATATATGTATGTATGTATATATACATATATATATATATATATATATATATGTATATACATATATATATATGTATATACATATATATATATATATATGTATATATATATATGTATATATATATATATATATGTATATATATATATATATATATATATATATATGTATATATATATATATATGTATGTATATATATATATATATATATGTATATATATGTATATACATATATATAATCATTTGCATTCTATGATTGTTTGCATTCTTGTCATATTTGACACCAAAAGAGCAGTCTGTTCATTTTCTAACCTATTAAAATTCATAGATATAAGACAAAATATACATACTTATGATAAAGTGAATACATAACACATGAATATCAAAAGAATATCTTGTGCAACATTGCTGTCCATTTTCTTGTCCCAACATTAAGATATGACATTCAAGCATACATCTGAATATAAATTACTTAAATTTATTATAATGAATTGATAAGTGGATATGCTAAATATAGTAATAAAAAAAATAGGATGAGAACTAAGATTTTATTGGTGACTATTTGATTATGAGTATATTATAGAAGTGGATATTATATAAATGTAGTATTATTATTCATTTGGACTGGGAACTATAATTATTTTTTCATAGGTTTAATTCTATCAATTTGTGTTAGTATCACTGGTCAGTATAGACTTGTGTCGATCATTACTGACCACTATAAAAATAATAGATTATGTTTTGAAGTTAATATTAACCTATCTCTATATGCTCTACATAGTGTTGGGTTTATGGTAATGGTTGAGAAAATAGGAGTCTTAAATTACCACATATTTAATGAAAATATTAATACCTAAACTCGGATAGACTTTTGTAGACACTTGGACAAATTATTTTATGACATAAGAAGATGAATTATGGAATTTTGAATTTATTTTATGTGTGTGTGTGTGTGTGTCTAATACACATGAAAAATTATGATAGATTGATGAATTTATAACAAATACATAATAATTCTTTGTGGGGAAAAAACTAGACTACATGTGTAAAAACACACTCTTTTGGACTTAATCAAATATATATTTTAAAAAAATCACATATATGAATAGAAAAAATGTAAAATATTATTTAATTTTTTTTTAATATATATATATATATATATTATTAATTTTACAAGTCAATAAAGCATAATAATTTGAACTACAAGTTCACAAACACAATTTTTTGACCTTACCTTCTTAAAAGTCATTTTTTAAGGTTTAGGCATCGATGCATATAATATTGAGAATTAAGTTTCACAAAAAAATTATCGATAGTAAATAATTAATTAAAATTTTTATAATGATATATGCATGAACCATTATGTGGTGTATTATGTATAAATTAGGTAATTATTAAAAATAATAATTTAATGATAAATGTTTTTATACTTGAAAAAATGTTTCCCTACATATATGCTTATATAATAAAAAATTAAAATAAAAAAAATATAACTACTCATATGTATGTGAAAGTAGAAAAAAAACTTATAAATTTATCAAAAATCATGTTGTCTAGTCTATGCAATATTTTTGGGCTAGGTTCGAATCCTTCAAGCCTAAAACAAAGGAAGTATTAGAGCAAAATGAATGAAGTTTAATTTTTTAATTATTAAAAGGATATACACCATTTGTAAAGGGTACACACTATTTATAAAGGACTGATACCATTGTTTAAATAATTTCAAAGCATGTTCACCCTTGGTAATGAAAATGTGTTGTGCCCTTTGTAGTGTAAATGGTGCACACCCTTTGAGACACCAAAGGGTGTAAATCATTTAGTGTGTCAAAGGGTGTGAAACATTTTCATTAGAAAGGATGCACCCCATTTTCATTAAAATGGTGCATGACCTTTGAAATATTTTAAACTTTTTATTGTATTCCTTTATATTTAAAGGACTTAAAGGATGTTTACGGTTTTCATTATAAAGGGTGTATGTTATTTAATGTCACTCATGACCCAATTTATAATTTAAATTCATTTTTGTTTTAAAAAAGACATAAAACCTTTCAAAATGGTCACTCACCATTCATAATAAGTGTAATATTATTACAATAATGGAACCATTTTTTTCCCCAAACTTTGATGATGTGCACAACTTCAGAAATCACTTCTTATCCTTGTAACCTTGGTTGTGATTTTTAGGGATAATGACTTAAAAAAGGGGAATGTGTGATATGATAAATTAAACCTAATATTACTAATTTTATGATTGACCACTACCTATATTAGATAATCTGAGGTTGAAATCAAGCCACACATATTTATCATACGTATTATGATTGTGAACTTTTGTTCTTTTATTATATGTTCGAAACAAGCAATTTGGATTTGAGTATCGAAAATGTTTTCTTTGAATTAGATTTAGTTTGATTCAAGTTTTGTTTTTGGTTTGTCCTTATGATATTTTTTAATTTTTTTAAGAATAAGGAATATTTACTCAATGTGCAATAGTGTATAGATGTGAACCAAATGAGTTTCAGGTCCATTTAGATAGAGACCTTGTTTTTTTAAATATATGAGCCCAATTGATTAATTTATCATACCATAAACATGATAGGTAAAAGGGCCAAACCTAAGGAGAGTTTTTGTTTTTTTTTTATAAATAAATTGTGGCTATGAGAGATTAAGTTCTAATGATTTTGGATACTTATAAACTATCTATACTAATGAAATTTGATGGAACCAAACTATATATAGTTGGACTTAATTGAAAGTCTAAGTATGTTTGTATAATGCATTTATTACATTAAATATATAATGAGGAATATAATATCATAAAGGTTACCTCATAAGATACCTTTTATCACCAATAATTACACTTTAATGAGGGATACACAAGCCTTCTCAATTTTTGAATAACATGGAAACACCTCATATGTTGTCGGTAACAATTTGAAGAGGTGAATTTATAGATTATGGGGCTATCTCCCCTTGATGTATCACTTAGGATAATTCAATAATTTATCAACTTGCTATGAAAAGGGAGAGAAACCTACCCTAATAGAGTTGATTCACCAAAATAGTTGACCACTACCAACTAGTTACATATGTACATCAACCACGAGACTAACCTGAACACACACTACTCCTAATCTACATCTCTACATCAACACTTCATTATGGAGGTTATGATATATTTTTGGTATAGGAGGACTAATAAAGAGGTCATAGAATGAAACTAATGATAGATAACTCACTCAACCTTCAAAATTCACTTGGACACTTTACATGACCTCCAAAAAGTATTTTAAATTGAATATGAATGCTAGAAAAAGGACAACATGCTAAGGAAGATTAAGCCAAACACTTGACAAGATAAACTAATCATGCACATACATTAAATAAATTAAAATGATGAGGTGAAACTAGAGATTTTTAATTGATAAAATTCATAAAAATGGGTAGGGGTTCACCATACCTAGGTAGAGGATCAATACAAATCCAAGCAAAGCTTAATTTATAGAGAATGAGAATATAAAAGAGAGAGATAGACGTAGAAGAGAGAGAGGTTGACAAGTGTCAAGTGAGAGTTACAATAAAACATGAAGCTAAAGAATATTTTCATAAAATATAAAATGACATGTGTTTTTCTCTTTAATATCCATCATCTTAAAATTGGCATAGGAGTTTCATTCCTTTGCTTGATACCTTTGTCTTCCCCTTTAAAACTACCTTTGTCTTGGCTTCGGGAATGAAAAGTAGAACTATTTGGTCATAAATTCATATTGAGATACATTTTAGACCTATTCCTAACACCTTTGGTCTACTTATTAATATTATATAATGATGTTACAATGATAACCATCTCTTCTTATGTGTGTTGAAACCCAATTGGCTTCACTAGGCCTCTCCTTGCCCAAAATGCTCAAATCTTTATCCCAGCTTTATGAGTGCCACATATATTCGTGAAAGGAATATAAAAACATTATAAAACCTGAATTTTCAATTTTTTAACCATCAAACACTCCCAAATATCTCATTGTGCACAAAAAAATTGCATTTTTCATTAATTCCTTTTAGCCCTAAAACACACACAAAGATCCTTGTGTAGGAAATTTATAGATGATATTTGGAAAATATGCATATTTTTTAGTACCCATTATTCCTTTACAACTCTTTAACAAATTACAATACCAAAACCTAAGTATAATTACATTTATTCACCTATTTTGTCTCTCCAATTAGGCCTCTAGGCCTAGAAAGTAAGTTTCGGCTCTAATATTATCCCACACATTTGAAACAAAAAATAAGTGTTTTATTCATTTTTAACACCACATTAACATGTTCCATGTAAAATTTGAGGACCTAAAACCCTATATAGATGGGTGAACCATGAAATGGCTAAAACCCTAGCCTAGGTGTTTGTACATGCATGAGAGGTGATTGAATTAGTTTGTTAATAAGTTTTTTGGTTATAAATGTTTGAAATGGTTTTTTGAGTCCTTAAACATAATCATACAACTTAACCTATTGATTATAGGCTTTCCATTTGTTCTTTCAAGTCTGTAGCTAGGCTTCTTCAATGGTAAAATAGTACATCTCACCTTTTGACCCCACTTGATGACTTGAAGAGCTCAGGATATCAATATATGAGACATAAAAAGTTTTTTATATGATCATTGAAACTTTATCTAGTATTTTTTAGCCTCTATTATTTATTTGGAGGCCATTCCTTGCCCTACACCATCACAAATGAGCCTACATCCATGCATTTAAGCCAATTCTGGAGAGTTCTACCTTTGGTACATGCCAACCAATATCTCTTCAGGTTATTAGGAGGATAATATAATAAATTTAAGTATTTTTGAGTTAATTTAAATCCACCTTAGTAACTTATAATAATAATCTCATCCATTAGGTCCTTTGAAGGCTTTTTGTCACCCTTTAAGTGCCTTGCACTGTTAAGGATTGTTAATAGAGCTCAGGTCCTTGATGAAAATACAAACTTCATGGATCATTAGAAAATAAATTTACCCTCTTATTAATAATATCTCAGGTCGCTATGAATCACTTCATGAAATGTATGAGCATCTCAAACTTCTTCTTGAGCTGGTAAACTATGTGCATGAAGGTGAGAAGTAGGTTCTTGAGCTTAAAAGCCTTCTTAATGTTTTATTCTTCAAAATAATGAATAAAAAGGGTTTGAAATAATTTTTTTTAGGTTATATAATATTTTTTAAATCATATTTATCCCTAAAGAGGCCTAGACCAGAGTCTGCTCACACATGAGGGTTTATTGGCAACTTAAACTAATTTATCCTAGAGGTATGTTTCTAATGCTTTTGTTCATTTGAAGACATAAAACCACATTATAATCCTTATTTTACATATATAAAACCTATTTAATATTCTTCACACCTTAATTAAACTCAAACTTTCATGCTTTCTTAGATAAGATACACACAATCCTGTGTATGACCCTGTTAGGCTTATTTGGTCAAATTAGACCTCTTGTTTTTCTATACTACTACCAGTCAATTATGATCTCTTTAAAAATGTGAGAGATATTTTTTAAATATATATTATTCTTATAATACATCCCATAACTCCCAACTTCACTTCTTTCACCATATGGTCTCTTACTCACAATGCAACTAATATGCCTGGTAGTAGATGGAGGTCTAACTTGAGGTTTTATTAGAGTTCAAGAGTAGGTTTTTGAAGGCATAATTTTCCTCTATATAAATTTATTATATTTATATGTTTTAACATGACTCAATTATCTCTTTTCAACCTTTAACCCCATGTTTCAAGCAAGACTCGTTTTATTTCATGTGGAAATGAGACCTACAAGTCTATAGATGTATAGGTCTACATTTCCATTTATCAAAGCTCTTTTAAACATATATTGATCATATCAACTACTTCATGGATTATATAATACCATAAACCTATGTCATAGGGTTATTAACTTCATATAACACTTCAAATGCGCATTTGACACTTCTTGGTGCATTCTTGAGGATTATAGGCTTGTAATATAGTTTATGGCCTACAATGGCACTATGTTTGCATTAGTAGATAAATTTTAAGATTTCCAACTTGAAGGATTAAATATAAATATATTACATGTCATTTAATCTCACATGAAACCACTTCCCATTAATTTTTATCCTCATCAAACACTCAACCTTCATTTGATGACTATCATAGCCTGTAGGTCTATATGAGATCTAGAGCTCTCTTGACTGGTGTCCATATTTTGAACCTAACTATCCATTATAATTTTTTATGTACTGTATTTATCAATTAATAATCTCTCTCTAGGTTTCCAAAAGGTTCAAGTTGAACTATCATGTATCTCATAATAAAAGAGACCTACATGTCTATTGTTTGTCATTTTAACTCTCTTTCCCCCTTGAGAGCGTAATAGACCTTTGTATGCATATTAAACTATTTTATGTGAAAATAATAAATGAAAAATATTACTTAGATATAATAAATTAATTTAAATAATGTAATAGAACACACATTCATTATCTCGATCCATCTCCATATGAAACTTCTTAATAACTTCAAGAAAATTGTCTACACTTCCACATACATGAAGATTTTGCATCCTCAGAGGACCACACATGCCAAGTATGTGTTGGATAACGTTTTCAAATTTATATTAAATCTCTATATGACTTCCTTTAATCATCCATTTCAATCATTATAATGATCCTACTCTGAGACTGTTGGAAATTGAGCCTATATGGTTTATAGGTAGTTTTAGAGTAGTATGGGGTCTTAGCGATTATTAAAAAAGGAGGGGCCACCAATATGATTAATACTAACATGAAATTTAATTAAATTATTACCCCCTCCTTTATAAGAATTTTCATGTCTAAAATCTCCTTGTGTTCTACGGACCAAGCATGTGAAATTTTCCTTTGTGATCGTGCTCAGGGAGAGATGGAAGAGAAAGAGTGTGTTTTGCCTTATCTAGACCTATAACTTCACTCCAAACATTTATTTTTCATGTTTAATATTAAGAGACACTCTTAAAATATTTTCAACTACAGATGGATCTCCCAAGTCCATACAAGTGCATTTAAATGCCTTCTTTGGAGTGATTTTATCTCTTCTAGATGTTGAACTTGTAAATCTGACATCATATGACATTACTAACACATGTGAATGTTATATAACTACTTAATACTATTTTAAAAATTTATTTTTATGGATATTTTGTATTTTTTGGCTTTGAAAATTGTTGGATTTTATTATATGCACTTTCTTTTGCATAAAACATTACTTTAAACTTTTCAAATAAACCTTAATTTATACAAACATGTAAGGAATGTTCATACAAAGTGGTCAAAGCATAATATCACTTTTAGAGACACCTTGGAACCTATGACTCCTTTTTACCAAGCTTATTCACTCCATGGAATGACTAGAATAACATAAGACCAAAACAAAACATTACCGTAATCTTGTCAAAATAACCTTAACTTTTGCTAACAAGACCTCAAAAGACCATTTTAAGAACTCAAAATTAATG
The DNA here is from genome assembly GCA_037957365.1 of Torreya grandis. NCBI lineage: Eukaryota > Viridiplantae > Streptophyta > Pinopsida > Cupressales > Taxaceae > Torreya > Torreya grandis. Next base: position 1,992,788 of record JARHVA010001882.1, on the reverse strand, counting down.
AAATGGGTTATGGACAAGGTTTTTAAGACACAAGAATAATTTTTTTTTTGGTTATAGGGGTTTAAATTTTGACTTGTGGGTCAAAAATGGTCAACAATAACATTGATGTGTGAGAAAACCATGGATTAGTACCTTTATTATGTGCTCAAGTAACATGTTTTAAATGTTTGTAATTGTTAAATATGTGATACCATATTTTATTATCTACAAACATGTATCAATTAATAAAGAGAAACAATTTTTTTTTTATTTTATCATTTTCTACAAGTTTTAATTTTTTTATTTTATCTAAAAGAATTAGTTAGATCATGAAAACAAGAAGAAAATACTACACAAAATAAGAAGCAAGAGAATCTCAATCAAGAATAAAAATTTTCCAAGGGGAACACTAAAGAAAGTAATGAAAATAGGTAGGCCAAGAGGTGAGAATAAATATAAAAATGAAAACATGAAAGAGAATGGCTGAAAATTTAGAATAAAGAAGAAGATAAAGATTCCAAGAAACATAAGATTTCCCTAAAAACATAGTTCATGTGAAGACATAAGGTCATAATATACATGTTTTTATCATCGGGTCAAGCTTAAAAGTGTTTAAAATCAGACCAATAATCAAGGGGTAAGGTAAAATCAAAAGTAAAAATTAATCTAAACCAAGTGGATAAAATAATCTCAATGCAAATAGAAGGAAAGTTCTAAGATGTCCAATCTAGAATAAATATAAGTCATGTGATGAAAATAAAGAAAATAAGGAACATTGAATAAAATACATATAGAAAAAATCACACTCTATAAATTAATAAAGTATATCAAAATAATTATTTAATGATGAAGCACAAGATATATGACAACATTGATAACCAATTATCTCACCTATAACATGGCAGCCTAGAAAATGTGATTCAAATGTGTCACTAGAAGTATAAAAAATATAGTTTCCAGTGGTGTAGTAACTCGAATCAACATCCTAAAGAGAGATATGTCAATAGTGCAATCGAGGATCCACTACAACCTCTTAAAATATAATACTTATTAATTAATATATATTTTCATGAAATTGAACTGAACATAGGTGGATCGATATGATTGACTACAAGTGTTTTTAAATAAATCTTGGGAAATGGTTGATTAGGCATTGTATCTCTTGAAGATGTATGTATAATAGCCATAAAAATTTGATCTGTGACTCAAGATGTCAAATTCTTATAAAATAATTTATTGGGAACCATAACTTATAATGTACCTAGATGGATGATATTATGATGTATGTTTATGGGTGGAGATGTTGACATATGCCACACATCTTATTATCCATATGTGTAGCTTGTGGTTTTTATTATAAATAGAAATGAGTGGTACTACATTATAATTAGTGATATATCCATCAATATGGGTGCCTTAAAGGTATTTATTATATTTGGAAATGAGTGGGCCTACAATGATACACATCCATATGGCTAACTTATGATATTTATTATATTGTGAAATGCATTGTCGTACATGGGGATTAGTGATATACCTGTCTATTATTTTAGGAGGGTATATATAAGGAGGTGCATATCATTGTTTAAAAAAATTTAGGATAATTATTTTAATTAGATTATATGCTCTCATAATAAGGGGTTCCACTCAAAGAGCCCTGTGATAGTCGACTAATTCCTTCCCCACAAGGATTATTGTATGTATTTTCCCTAACATTAGGGTATTTTTAAATATAATTCAAGGTTTATCATAATATCCCAAAAAAAAATATTTTGTATTGATGCCAATTATTTTTTAAAATTTACATTGTTATATTTGAGTTTATTAACATCTAGTATCAATGTTCTTTCTTTAGCAAGTGGAAATGTTTTTGGAGATATTGTAGAATTTGTTTTTATATATAAAAATGTCACTAACTTTTAGAATTTTGATCTCCTCACATAGGTGTCCAATTTAAATGGATATTTTATGTATACAAGTAGAAATTTGAGAGATATTCAAAAAGTGGTCACATTAAATATTCTAAATAGTCAAGAGAGATACTATGATCTACATTTGGTCTTGAAAACCTTGTTTTTGTGATTGTTTTTTGCATGACCCTAAGAAAAATTATTCTTATATTTTATTCTAGGTGAGAAAATTAGGTGCTATTTTTTTTAATTAAAATAAAAATTAAAATAATTTTTTTCTTTTTGGTTTTATTTTCAAATATTTATTAGAAATGTGTAAATAATCAATTTTATAAAAGATCATTATGTGAAAACTAGTAAGATATTTGATATTATAGATGTATGTTTGTGTAAATTTAGAGGTGGAGAAATGGATGTTTTTGATATATTTATTATTTAATAATGTATAATATAAAAATATGAGAAGGAAATAGATGCATGGATTAATTTTAATAATAATTATATAGAATGGTATGAGGAAACTTGCATTCATTTACATATGAAAAAAAATGGAAATGAAATAGGTACATGGATCAATTTGGAGGATATATGCAAAGAGTCATATGATTTATTTCAATCGGATGAGAGTGATTTTTTCATATTATATTCAAATATTATTATATACATAAGGTATAAAAATATTTTCTTCCTACCTCATATGATTCAATGTTATCCAAAAAATGTCTTCCAATTATTGTCGATGAATATCCACGTGTTATTATCTTCAAATTACTATTTTTATCATATGTTTATAGTTGATTCTATTTTAATGGTTAGTACATATATAAATCTATATGATACCATTGATAGCACCTCAAGTTAGAATGACTGAATTTATTATGTTCATCATAATGCTGTTATACATGATCATTTCCAAGCAAAGAAAGAAGAATGAGAAAAGGAATAGGATGCATGGATGATCCTCTGTTTGGTTATTAATATTTAAAGAAATCATATTATATTTAATAATAAAATGAATAATAAGTTAAATAATAATAAAATTCATAGATGGTCCGCCATTTGGTCCTTGATTTAACATTTAAAGGTTTGTGGAATGTTAAACCTTATGTTGTTAAAGTGCTAGAATAATAAATCATATAATAAATATAGAAATATCAATAGCCTCTAATTTTTACAATGAATGATTTATTTTATTATTAAATAAATATCCAATGAATTAAAAAAGTTGTACATAGTTTGAAACTAACTAAGATACATAAGTGACATGATGAAAAATGGTATAGGAACTATGAAAGGTGTCATGAACAACCATCAAGAGTTAGAAACCCTCCTGGATAATAACACAGTCCTCTAGATATTAGTACACTATGTTAGTATCCTTAGTGTTTCACTAGAGTCCTTTTAGAAGTAGGGATAATGAGATTTTATTTGTGAGTTTTCCTGATTTTCAAATATTTTATGTTTATGTCCACAAATGTTGGTTCGCTACATGTTCCTTGTTTTGACTAATTCAATGTGAAACCCTAGGCCTCCATGTTTGCAAGGGTATTTGAGGATAACAAGTAGGAAAAGAGTCATGTTATCAAGGTATGTTTTACATGACCTCAAAGCCCCATGTGTTAAATAATGCCTACATACCAACACCTCAAAATAATATCAAGCCTAATGTAGTTCTCCTAATCTATGTGTTGGTGCAAGTGCAAGTGAATACTAGTATGAGTGCAATTTGAGTTCTTTAAATGTGACTTCAGACTAGAAATATGAGTAATTTGATCTCTATGATGTTTTATATGGGTGTATGTATAAGTAGGATGTAATACTCATCAATGACCTTGAGTTTCACAACTATTTATGAGTACTTACATCTGATTTCCATCTAGTGGATAAGTGAATGAAAGTGGTATATATATAGAATTTTGTGCTTGTTAAGATATTAAATACATATAGGATGACCCTATGAGTGCTTTAAATAATATAAATATATCCATTGGGGCAATAAGGAACAAGGTGACATTAGAATTTCCCTTTAGTTAATAGCACAGTGCACTATAGTCCAATTAACCGTGCTAATGTCAAAGTGTTATGAATGGGTAAAAAAGAGACCTGAGTGCATATGGGGTGGATTTTTACTTCTTTTTGTATATATTTGAATGGGTTAGACTTGCAAGAACTTGGAAAATGATCAAGAGAGGATCTAAGATAGGTTTAGGGCTGAGATAAAGATAAGGTGGTCTTAAGTTACACTCATTACACTCAAATGACATTTTAAATGTCTAAATTTTCCCCCACTTTATTATATAAATGTAATAAAGTGAAATTAAAAGGATAAAGGAGAATAAATCTATATATACTTACGTCAGAGGTGAAGCCCATAACTCTAGGTGTAATTCTTTGAAGTATACTCCATTGATTATCTTTCAAATGAAACATGAATGAATAAGTCATTACCTAAGAAACATAATAATAAAATCCAAAACTAATTAAAAATAAGAGATAAAGAGGAAAGGAATGAATACACCTCATATTTTATGTGAACCAATGCTAAAAATTGGTGACATCATGTGTGTGTGTAGATGGTGATCAAATAGTAAATAATGTGGATTGAGTTGATGGCTTGCTCAATACCTATGCGTAGGCGGCTCAAGAACTCAAGTTGGACTTGAATATATAATTTCCCATCCTTGGTTAGTGGATCATAATATATGAATAACTTGGATTGCACTAATGGCTTGTTAAACCATCATGTATAGGTGGATCAAGAACATAAAAAGGTTATGACTCCACTATTGCCTACTAATGTGTAGTAGATGCATTTGAAAATAAATTTATGAAATTTAATTGATGTTTTATGTTGTAATTGAAACTATGTAAGATGGCTCTACGGATGCTTAAGAAATTTATAATGTAAAAAGGCTCAAGGTCCACTTGGGCACTTGGTACTGTAGCTCATGGACCACTCAAGAATGTTAGCCACTGTGGATAGAATAAGGCATCAATATGGTGTAAACTTGGTGCAAATGGTGTCTAGATTAATAATGTTAGGAATGACACAAATTTACCATTCCATCTAAGAGTACTATTGTTAACCTAAAAATATGTGAACAATGTGTCACGTAAATGTCCCTAGATCTGATATCAATTTATATAGATAATCACTTAAGTACTAATAATATGTGTTTGAGTAGAAATTAAAATGATAGTGATCATGTCATGTATGATACCCTCAATCTAAGTAAACCAATGTAATTATATGTGTAACTAAGCATAAACTAAGCATATCTAAAAATATATGACTATGACTATATAAATCTAAATTATAACTACGAAACCTTTTTGATCATTCTAAAATTTTCAATTTATATTGATGTTAGATAGTAGTGCAGTCCCATAGACAATAGTGCACTATGATAGTGTCCTATCTTCTACACTATTGACTAAATTTGGTGTTTCTATGTAAAATTGAGATAGATCAACACGTGACTATTTTTCACTATGTTTTCTTGAATATAAGTTATGTATTTTCTATCTTTGTGCTAAAACTATGTTTTGAGTAAATTAGGATGGCCTGATCTCGATGACAAACCCTTGTGAATGGAATTTTTTTGAGGGGATTTTTTGAACTATTCAAATAAATATACTAAAAATAAAATCTCTACATCATGTGTGTTATAAAAAAATAGATGATATCTATGTGATAAATGAATATAATGTGAATACATGACAATGAAATGTAAAGTAGTGTGAGTATAATTTGGTAATGTATGTTGTATGTTAAATCCAACATTTACAATGTTTTCAAGATAGATAAAATAATGTAAGAATGTATATGAAAAACAAATCTATATATAATTTGTGTAAACTATCTAGGGGGATGGGTCATTATGTCCATCAAGGCACCAAAGGAGGAGGAAAAGATGCATGAGGTCCCTCATGGCATCTCAAACTAGATTTGAATATACCAATAAAGAAAAAAGTGTGATGGCCATGATGCATACATAAAATAATGCATATAAATACATGAGGCACACAACATATACCAAGGGGCCACAATACAAAGGACATGGGCACATGCCACTAAGTAGGGGGAAATAATACATACAAGGGCATGTTCAAATGTCCAAATATATAAAGAAAAAGAAAGGTTAGCTTAGAGTCACATGGAAAGGAAATTTTCAAATTTCCACATACATGATCAATAAGGCACACATAAGAACATGGGCACATGCCCAAAGCATACACACAATGAAAGTAATTATCATAGATGTATATAACAATGGCACATTAAAATCCCATAAAATAGATGTAGAAGCAAATTACAAAATTAGATATAAACTAAGAAAGATAGAAATGAAAATATGCATAAGCATGTGGTAAAAATCTATATAAGAGAAAATATTTACATAATTTGAGTCTATAGTAGTGGTAGTCAACAAAAAATCAGTGTAGAATAGGATGATTAATATCAATATATAATAAATAATAAATATGTGATATGGAGTATAGAAATATATAACTTGGAAAATTAGAAGTTGTTTAGTATCATTCCCCTAATGGGAAAATGTATCAATTCTTAATTTGTGGATATGTGCACGTGCCCCCAATGGGTAGATAGTAACAAATATATATCTATGTAGAGGACCTAAGTCCTGTAGTAATCTGTGAACACTCAAAGTGAATAATTCAAGCATGTATATATGATAAAATTGACTATACTAGAATAATAGAATATGTATTACCTACCAAATAGAATGAATGTTAACATGGAAATGCATACAATCTAAAATTTTTGTTTTTTAGGAAAATATTTGCATATTTTTGTATTATTTAATATGTTATATTTTTTTTGTGTTTCTTGAGTATAAGTTATTTACAAGAAACATGAAAATGAAACCATGTAAAAATAATGTGTAAGTAAATCCAATTATATACAAATGAAATGTAATGCCTCTATATACCTAAGATCACATCCATAGGATATGGATAGTCAAATGGAAGATCTAGTGACAAGTCATCCAATATCAAATACTACATCTACCCAAAATAAAATCAATCATCATCATTGTGATAATCATACCATTTTAATAGTATAAATATAGCCTTATCATTGGCATTAGTATTGATTATGTGCAATCAAATAACATCCTGCTATAGAATGTAAGAAGTCTTATGTGGTTTTAGGGTAGACCACATTGGACCATAGAGTGTATGTATGGAATATTTGATTCTCATGTATACCATTATGTAAAATTTGAATTATGTGCCCCTTATAAATTAACTTCAAACATCTACTTGTTTGATAAAATATGACATCAATTACCTATAACCATGTATTAACAAGTGTAACCTATATATGAGCTCTTGTGATCATGATGAAGAGTAGTGTGTTAACCACCTTCAGTCAACATGAAAGTGGTAGTGTAATATGTCCTAGTAGTCTTAACAATGTATAACATGTTGTATCGCAATCTCCTAATGTCTTATGTCTTCTAATAATGCCAATGTACAAGTATTGGGATCACAATCCTCATTTTTAGTAACATGAGGATATATTGGTCCCTTATGAACTCTTGAATATTAAAGGGATCATTCTAAAAATGTTTGTGCTAGTAAAGAGTTCATCATGGTGCATATATTGTTGGAGGCATAGGTTGTGTAATATGTATAGTGCCCCAAGCCCTGAATTTATTCAATTTTTATTTTAATGTTGATAATGTATTATATCATGCCTGGTAATCCTATGAAAATGAATAAAGGGTCTATCATCCTACTATGACAATCTACTATTTGATTTGTGGAAAACTATGAGTAGTTCCATCAATCATCTATCAAGTAATATCTTTAAATTTTTTTGTGGTTTATCCTATATGTTGAATGATTGAATCCATATAGTTGGATCAATATCCATATATGGAACCATATGTTTGAACTGTATGAAGAATGTACCTCTAACTTCGAGTGAGTGTTTGGGTATATATTTGTGAAGTTATGAACTCGAGGTGATATATGTGTAGGTAAAAGTATGAGTTCCCTAGAATCATATCTATACTCTCCAAGGCCTAATGGTGTGAATCTCAATCTACATAAATAATCATCAATATATGTGGGTTCTTTGTTATCCTCTATTGTTGTCTCAATCAGTATTTGAGTTTATGATTGTATAATTCCTCTAAGTTAACAAGTAATGGTAAGTATGCTATGTGAATCTCATCAGTCACCATGGTTAGGGATAACTATGTTTTAGGAAGATCATTCTCCATCATGGGTGAAGATAAAGGTATATGAGTATCGAGAACTAGTGCAAGAATAGTGATGCTAGATTCTATGATATCATATATATGCATATGTTCTATAGGAATGATATGAGGTGGGGACTCTATGATAACATGAGGTGTCCCATTTGAATATGTACTTAGGGTAGTAGGCTCGATGACTCTACACTATATTAATGGTTAGATATTAGTTGCACAAGTGTATAAATATCCATCATGTCAAAAATTGACACATCTATGCAAGGTAGAGGGTATGTCCTCCATGGCATGTATCCAAGGTCTCTTGAATAATAAATTACAATGAAAATACTGAGGCATCACCTGAAACAACGTTTATAGGGTTTTTGGCCTAATTTTGATATCCAATGTAATAAAACACAATGCTTGTTATCAAATTTCATAAAAGCATCAAATGTTTTTACATGTCCTTTTAATGGATGTTATATCAACCGCCATAATATGTAAAAATTTTAGGTTACATATGTTAATCCCTCAAACACTTTCAATTATAACTTGTTTAATAGTGGTGGTTTTGATTTGTACATGAATGAAGAGTGTCATATTATAATTGATAACTCTCTCTAAGGGGAAATCTTCATTTCCAAAAGATATAGAATCCTCAAAGTCCTTGATAGTGTTCATGATAGATGAACAATAAGTTGTTTTTATATCATGAGGCAATGATTTATGATTGAGTGTTTGAAAATGAATATCTTTGAATATGGCTACCTTTTGAATTAATTACAATATAGAAATCTTATCTAGTGTATTTATCAACTTATCCACAATATCATATGCTCTGTGTTGATCCTTCGGTCCCATTGTATTATTTTGGGTATGAGAAGGGATGGTGGGACTATGTTATTCTTATATATGTTGAGGAGGCATCTGATTCCATATAGTAATAACTTGAACTACAAGGTCTACTATTATTTTAGGATGAGTAGTAGAGGTAGAACAGGAGTGAAGGAAGTAAACTAGTCTAGGTGGAGGAGTAATAAAAAGAGTCCTCTAAGTTCATTGTCATCAAGTAGTAACTGAAGGTATCTGAAAATTAACCATACAAAAATGCTCTCCATAGAAGGGGATCTCAAGAGGAGGTGGAATAATATATGAAGTAAGTTAAATTATAATGTGATACATGACAAGAGTGACATACATGTGCATCATTATACAAATGGTAGGTAATAAGCATGAAAGATAAACCACCAAACATTTTACCAAGAAATAGAAAATTGATTATGTCATAATAATAATCATGAAAGCATGAAGATAAAAACTAATAAAATTATAGAAAAAAGAAAGGAAATGATAATGCTACACTAGGTTTTTAGGAAAATATGTTAGAAGTAAATTGGGTTCACCAAATGATTTAACTCTTATGAGATTTATGGAATGTAAAACCCTAGGTTGCTAAAGTGTTAGAATAATAAATAAGATAATAAAAATAGCAATGGTAATAGGCTTTGATTTATATAATGATTAATTTATTTGATTATTATACAAATAAAAAATAAATTACAAGAGACATACTTAGCTAAAAACTAACTGAGATGGACAAGTGACACACTTAAAAATAAAACAAGAACTATTCAAGGTGTTATGAATAGTATTGAGGATTCAAAAACCCTTCTTGATAAGAGTGTAATCCTCTAGACAATAGTGCACCATGGTAGTGTCCTCTATGATATTCTAATTTCCTTTTAGAAGTAATGATAATGAGTTTATAGTGTACCTTTCCCTGATTCTAAGGATTTTGTGCATGTGTACATGGATGTTGGTTTATTGCATGTTCCCTATTTTGACCTATTTAATACAAAACCCTAGGATGCCATGTTTTTTTAGAGTATTTGAGGATCACAAGTAGAAAAAGGATGGCATTATCAGGGTAGGATGGATTCCACCTCAACACCCCATGTGTTGAGTGTTGCCCACATACCATTACCTTAAATTGGGATCAAGACTAATATAGTTCTCTAAATCTAAGTTCTAGTGAAAGTGTAAGTGAATGCTAGTATGAGTGTTGGTTTGAGTGTTTTGAATGTTCCTTGAGTTGGTAAATATGAGGAATTTGAGTTATGGATTGTTCTAGATGGCTGTATATAGAAGTAGGGTAGAATTGGGATCAATGAGCTTGATTTTCAAAAATATTTACGAGTTTGTTTATGAGTATTTGCATCTGATTTACATATAGTGGATAAGTGAATAAAAGTGGTCTATATAATGTTATGGTGTTTATCAAGATGTGAAATAGGTTTAGGCTAACCCTATGATCTCTTTAAGGAATGAAAAAATATTTTTTGGGGGAGTAAGGATCAAGGGGACAATAACACTTCCCATTGGTGCATAACACCATGAGATATAGTCCATAGGATACATTAATAGATAGGTGGTAGGAATTAGAAAAAAATATACCTTGGTGCCTAGGGGGTGGCTTAGTGTTGCTTTTGGAATATCTAGGAATGGGTTGGACTCACAAAAAACCTATAAAATGATCAAGAGAGGCCCTAAGATAGGTATATGGCTAATCTAAGGACAAGATGGTGTCAAGTGACACTCATTACACTGAAATGACATATTAGATAACTATAGTCCTTAAATTTTGGGGAAAAAATGTTTTTTTATGTAATATAATTGACCTTAAAAAAGAAAAATATAAATAAAAAGAAAAATAAAAATAAAAAATGAAAAAAAATGCATTTTTTATTCACAAGTTTCAAGGGAGAAACATGCTAAGGGGGCTGAGATGTAATTTGCCTATAGGGATGATATTATGATATATATTGATGGGCGAAGATGTCTATGTGTGACACACATCATCTTAGTCATATGGATAACTTGTGGTATATATAAAATGGGAAATTAGATAGGATGCATTAGGATTACTTATATGCCCCTCAATATGGTTAACTTGTGGTATTTATTATATTGGAAAACAAGTGGGCCTGCATTGAGATTAATGATACACACATCTGAATCGGTAAAATTTTATATTTAATATATTGGATGATGATTTGTCTTACATTTGGATTAGTGATCTACCCATGTATTTCTATAAGAGGGTATAGATAATGAGGGGCATTTCATTATGTAATAAAATCATGGAAAATTATAGTAATAAGAGTGTATACTATAATAATGAGGTTTCCCCCTTAAACATCCCTTTGATAGTGGAGTGATTCCTTTCCATAAGAAATATAATTTGGTGTTTCCTAACTTAATGGTATGTCCTAATATAATTCATATTTGGGAATCTTGGCCCACCATATATAAATTTTGTGTTGATCTCCATTATATTTATCAATATCTCCCTGATTGCATTTTTGGTTCTTAACATAATTGTATGTGGTAACATATTATATTATATTATATGTTTTTGAAAGATTCACTTTTTTGGAAATTTAGATAACATATCTTGTTATATCTAAGGTGAGATAGTTAAGTTGAATGATGTGCTGAAAATACTATGAAATTTATGATTATGTAAAAAATCAAGTTTAATGTGGATGGTATGAATATTTATTGATTCAACCATGAGTATACAAAAAAAAAAAATTACACACACACACACACACACACACACACACACACACACACACACACACACACACACACACACACACACAAACAAAACACTACATCTAACCACACCACTATGTTTTTTGGACCAAACATAATTATTAATTTTATATTACTTAGGTGTGTGTGTAATACCATAACAAGTTCAAAGTATCATATTCATACCAATTAAACCTAACTACATGTGTCCTTCACTAGCTAGAAATTATATGGTAATTTGATACTAGATGGAATTTTTGTTAATCATAAAGCCACTTGTTATCTAAGAGTATGAATAAATAAATAAAACACACATACACACACACACACACACATTAATTTGTGCATGGACATGCATGTGCCTAGACACACATAGAGGATCACTATTTGAAACATTTTTTTGTAATTTCATGGTCATATAATAAGGTAAAATATGTTTTCCATTGAGATTAAAAACTATGCCAAAAATTTTATCAATCCCATGATCATGGACAATATTAGAATGACATATAATTTTTTAATATGAAATTTATATTTATTATTAGTATCATGATTTGGAAATGAATTAATAAAAAATGGCAAGAATTGATTTGATTTTTTAACATATTCTTTCAATGTTACTATCAAAGATGTATTGAATCTTATGCCATAATTTAGGATAGAATTTATGGAAGCTACATGATCATCATAATATTTTTTTGCATTATATCCTTTAGGATAGGCTAAGAAGCATCCAAGTGACATGGTTCCTATAGGGTAATCACAATATGTTTGAGTAAGCATTAAAGCACTTTGTGAGGTGGATAAAGTAATTTTGTACATTGCAAAATTTTACAATCAGGTGAAGAAACTATCCTAATAGAATTTTTTGTATTGGTTTTATAGTTTTGGCTTTATTCTTAGCTTAAAAGTCTATTACATCTTCAGCCTTATATTTGAATGTTGATTTTCCTAGATCATATTTTTAGGTAGTAGATATAAAGGTGGTAGATTTATACTTGAGCATACTGGCCTATAAACTTATAATCTAAATGCTATAAATAATGTAATTTTTTTTTTGTTTTAATTTTTTTATAAATTATTAACATAATTTAATAATTAGTTACTTGAATCAAATTATTTAATAAAATACTTTGATTCTTACTATAAATAATTTGACATGACACATTTTTAAACATAGTCTTTAATCGAAGCACTAAGAAACCATCATGAGTAGAACCAAATAATGATGAAAAATAGGCTATTATTTGACATGAAGGGTCACCCATGCCACTATATAATTGAAATTTAGGAAATAAATATGAAAGAGGAAAGGGGTGAAAAAATCCTTGGTATCTAATGGGTTTTTTAATATGTTAGAAGATGTAATCACATGATTAGATTTTTAAGATAATTGAGATAGTTGTGTGAGTTGTAATAGTATAATTTGAATTTACTTTTCAATCAGTACATCTTCCAATTAACTATAGGTTTATTAGATGAACCATGTTTGACATTTTTATGCATATGTGTATAGATCAATCACTTCGATGAATAACCAAAATATGAAATATAAGAAATAAGATATGGTGACCAAATAGTCATTATATTGTATGTTAAAAGTTATTTTGAAACATTAAGTTGTGTAAGATTATGGTTAATAACCTAAGGAGGTGTAGAACTAGGTATAAAAAAATAAGGATTAAGAGAACCATTAACGCTAGCATCAGCACTCAATGCATATGTAAAGCCTCCATTAAGATAACTACAAAAAAGCAACTGATCTATGAGATTAGCCTTAAGTGTAAATCACTTATCTCTATTTCATTTTTTAATGTAGTTACATGAATCATGGATTCAATTTACTTAGGGAATTTCTAAAGACAACTTTAAAAATTAATGCCTTCCATTTACTTAAGACTTGGTTCATCAACATAAATATGAAGTTTATTTCTGAAAATATTTTCACTATCCTAACTATAAATTTCAGCATAAAAATAAGAATAATAATGAAAGTGCATATAGTATATATATAAACATAGTCACTATAGTTTCAATATGCATGATTATTAACACTAGAAAGTATTTAAGTGATCACACTATATAATTATGACTATTTTTAGATTTAATTTAATTCATAATTAAGTGTCACCAAATAAGAAAAATTTTATGCATAATTTCATCCATAAAGTAAGAGAGGCATCTTTAGTCCATATTTAATGTGAAATATAAATTAAATAAATATAATAATGACTTAGAGACACCATCCATTTTTTTAGTAAAGTCATCTCATGCCACTTAATTTCATCACCTTAGTGATGTTGGGGTGACTTTTTGGTCGAAGTTAGGGTGAATTTGCACATTCAAACACTACCAACGTTGTTAATTCCACTTGGTAAATTTGAAAGTCTTTAAATCAGACTTAAAATTAGTCACTAAATGAAACTGCAATTATTTAACAAAATGTGACTTTAATTGAAATGATATGTCTTAATTTAAGTGTGACACTTATACAATTTTAAGTGTGACACTACATCCAATATTAAGGTGAATTTATAAGAGACATTGTGCTTAAATTAAAGTGTAATTCCATTATGAAACGGATTCCAAATTTAAATATGGCAATAAATTAAATTGAAATGCAACCCAAATCTGACTTTAACTTTTATTATTTTACTAAAAATAATATTTTTAGTAATTAATATAAAATTATAATAAAGATATACTAGTTTTTAGTTAACTAATTATCTTGAATAATATTCATTATAAAAATATGTTAGTATATTATAAAATTATAATTATCATATATATAAATATATAATTATAATATTAATGCTAATTTTTATGCTATATATAAAAATTCTAATAGTCTAATTATGACTTTTAAATTAAAACATTTGAATTCAAAAATAAATCAATAATATAAATTAACAATTAAAAATTAATATATAATAATACAAAAATCATGATAATATACTAAAATAAAAATATTCATAAAATTATAATATCATTATCGGTGCTAAATATTGAGGTCATCATGTTCAACTACATTATCCCAACATTTATTCTATCCTTAAGTAACATCACTTTCACTCAAAACCTCCCCAACCAATAATTTTGTAATTGCCTTACATAAAATAGAACAAAAAAAAAATTATTAAAAATATCACAAAATAAAATAACACAACATAAAATAACATTATAATATATTATTTATAATAAATTTGGAAAAAACAAAATAAAAAAATCACCAATTAAAATAGTATACCTGTTTCACGTGGAGTCCATTTGCTATATTTTCAATAATTACAAATAAAGATACCCATAAGTACAAATATGGTAATTGTATCAAGGTTGGAGAATCTCCTCACAATCCTCCTAGTATTAGAAAATAAATCTATATTATAATTCATTTATTTTTTAAAAATCACAGTCAAACATTTACTAATTTTTCAGAATTAATACTAGGATACCTCTGAGTAAGGAACATGCTCCTTTAAAACCGGTAGGGCTAGCGAGATTGGTAAGCTTTTTCCTCCACTAAAATATATGTTTCTAAATTCTTTTCTATTTTTTTATTCAGATGAAAGGTC
>JARHVA010001882.1:1895000-1972500 GCA_037957365.1 Torreya grandis | reverse complement strand
TATTGATGTGATTTTACTGTGGCCATAAATTTCTATGGGGTCTCTTTGGTATCTCTCCTGTGTTCCATATCACTAGGTTATGTTTATAAATTTTGGTTGTTTTTTATTACGGTTAATGATTAATGTGATTATTTGAGGCACACAGTTGAATAATTTTTGGAAATTAAACCTAATTATGTTTTAATAGTTTGGGCCTATTATTTTTTAATGCATGTGTAAGATGGTTATTTTGGGTGTTGTCTCCTATGTAGACTCATGGAATCATATCTATTAAATTGGCAACAATATAAGTAGTTATAATTTAATAGGGAAAATAGGCATCAAAGAAGTCTGAAGGAGTTTCTTTATTTGTATTAAATAATTTGTTTTGTGTTGAGCTTGTAATCATTAGAATGTTTAATTCTAGTTGAATTATTATTCTAATTTGAATAAATTAAGTTATTTATTGGATGTTATGTAGTTCAATTGTTTGGTTATGTTACTGTCTAGTTACCATTCCTAGACTAGACTTGAATAAATAAATGGGTACATTATATACTAGTATATATTGGTAGTTTGGGTGGTTAAGGCTTACCATGACTTAGATGGGGATCCAAGGTGGTTAATTTGAAGAGTATATAATGGATTAATTTTAATCCATTCTATATCATCTTGTAGCTAGGATTAAATTTCTCCACTTTTGATCTATATTACAAAAGAATTAATTATTCCCATCTCATCTTGGAATGGTAGAGTTGGTTTCTTGTATTTTTTAATTTTAAGATGTCTTTTTTGTTGGAAATGTGATTGTTTATAATTCCCTTCATGTTCTTGGTTATCGCAACCACCCTATTAATGATGGTTGGGTGGTGAGGGCCACCAATGGTTGGGCTCATAGGGATGGTTGGGCAAGCTTTTTCTTGTTCAGTTCATTTGCCTTCAACTCCATGCTTCAATAAATTTTCACTCACGTAAAGTAAGATGGTAACAATTTAATTTGTTACTTATGTTTAATTACTTAGTATGTTTTTTTAGCATTGATATCGAGTTAGATAGTGTTTAATTACTCAGTGTATTTTATTAGCATTGATAGTGAGTAGATATCATACAATCCTTATTATGTAGGTTAACTATTTTGATACTAACCTATGTTATTAATAGTTTGTGGAATTAAAATAGAAATTGAACATTGCCTAAAGGTAAGATGGTTAATGGCTAAAGGTGATATAATTCAGGTACATTGAATTATTAGCTATTGGTTTTTAATTTCACATTGATTTAACATTCTATTATCAAATATGGAGTTCCTATTCCAATGTTAATTTATATCTAAGTTATATTATTATAAGTTATTGTATGTGATTAATATATACAATCATTACCACATTGGTTCTTTGATTTAGATAGATAACTTGGATCTACGATTTAATCTATGAATGTTATTTTTAGTAGGATTTACTTAGATGATTATACTAGATTTCTTAACTACATATCATGTAAATCTAGTTTGAATTCCAAGATTAGAATAATCTTTGATTATATTATATAGTTAATTTGATATAGATTATGTTGACTCATCAATACATTGTCTTAAATTAAGAATGGAAATTAACTTAATACTCACTTCCAGTTTAGAGCATTTTATATGGTAAAAAAACAAATTATATAGATACATGTATATGTATCTCTTAGTTATTTTTCAGTGATACATAAACTATTCAAATTTCTAGTTGATGGTTCATGCTAAAAACAAACCATAATCCTTCCTTGTAACATGTATTTCAAACATATCTAGTTATGTGTAAGGTATATATGTTTCATATATATATGATCTAAAAATTATTACTTTTATTTCCTAATGTATGTATGATGCAAACATATGATCTATAAATTCTTAATTTCATTCTTACATTAGATAAGAAATGAAGGGTTAATTTAATGCCTTTATTTCATCAAGATGTTTCAAAATCATGTATACTGTTTTTGCATGGAATAATAATATGATTAAGTGAAAGAAATTAAATAAGATTAAGACAATGTCGTCATCACGAATCAATATAAGGTAATAAGCAAGTTATACAATGTTTCTACTCTATTTGATGTTACATAGTTATATAACTAAAACCTGTATGCTTGTTGATTATGGGTTGTATGTGCCTTAACCTTACCTTCCAATAGAAGCACTTACTTGCATCACTACCTTTGGCTTTCCCAATAGAAAAATTTCAAGAGTTCTTTAAGTGGAACATTTTATTTGGGTTCTACTCAATTTAGAACTCAGCTAAATTCTAATTGATTGATTCATGTTGTTATAAATCACTTGATGCCTTATTCTGGTCTATTTGAAATATGAGTTTAAGTCTAAATGTGATGGTTTATTAGGTATATATTTACATACATAATAATGGAACATTATGTGAAAAGAATTAATTCCTTTCTTATATAGTGATCTAAAAGTCATTTATATATTGAATGTATACATAAGTTTTCTTCTCTTGAAATAATTAGATAGTTAAGGTCTAATTGATTAGATATCTTAAATGAATAATATCTTATTCTCTCTTGTATCAAAATATCGCATTGGCTATGCTAATATAATGGTTATATGAAATAATTCTAGAATGTCTATAGGATAATGGTGTTAATCATAACTATATAATTAATTATTATCCTAAATAATAACGTTTAGTTTAGTAAATAAATGATGCATGAATTATTTAAATAGTGGTGTGGTGACCTCAAAGGTCGTGAGACATTTATGACTTCAGCTAGTAGCACTATGAAATCTTGAATTTTAAATATATTTTATCTTAATGAAATAACCTTTTCTACTACATGAATGATAATAAATTTACATGTGTCAAATTAATTTCTTCTTGCTAATTATGTTTACTTATCTAAATTATATTTAAATATATGGTAGTAACTTTTACTTTTAATATATACTTATGTTAACTTGAATGATATATTAGAATGTTATAATTATCCTTCCAAGTTAAATCAATCCTTTAACTTAACCATCCTTGAGTGGGACTAAAACTTATTGAGGAGAATGAGGTATATACCTGGGGTTAAGGACTTATAAATGGTCCTATATGAAATTATGAGTGCCACATATGATGCTCGGGTCCTATCTGTGTAAGTGTACAATGATGCACCCTAAACCCCATAAACATATAATAAACATGCTTCCCCATAGCACCTTTTGTATGTATTTATCTCTAGCTATTACCTTAGTTCACCTTCTTTAGATTCAATTACACACACGTGAGTTTGATAAACATTTATCACTTAGGCTAGCAAGTGAAATAATTGGGTCTAACATGTATCCAAAATGTACTCTGATACACAATTAATATTTTTTTAGGGGTTGCTTCATTTTGAATCAGACTAGTTTTATGCTTTAGGGGACTTTGGTAATGATTTTTCTTCTTATAATTTTATAATCTATTGAGTTATCACTTATAATTCTCATGATGGTTATAATGTGATCAAGTGGAGAAAATATCTATAAGAATCCTTTTAGTGTCAACCCATCTAGGGGAAAAGGTAGAGGATGAGGAAAGGTTCATTATGACTACATCCTCATTTATAACTAAGAAGAGCTACTCATGAATAATACTAAAAGAAACAATCAGGTACCTAATTTTGAGGCAGTTAGTGAGAATCCAATTGACAAGCATGAGGAGATCCTTAGAGGAATTTCGATAATCCTTAATACTTTGCAAGGAAATATTGATAACCAAGAGCAAAGATTGAACAATCTTGAAGATATATCCAATAATAAGTAACCATATTCAAAATGAGGTAGGTAGGATAAATGATTCAAGAACTACCTTTGACCATAGTTGATCCAATCATCAAAGAGATAATAAAGCTTTCACCACCTACATTTCTAAGTGAGAAATTAGTTAATGTAGATTATGCATTATTGGTAAACTTGTAGAATTATTTTAACTTGGTTAACATGATATCAAATGTAAAAGCTAAGGTAGTAGCTCACTAGCTAGTTGGTCCTATAGCTTTATGGTGAAATCAGCTTTGTGCTATTAAAGGATATCAGCTCTTGAACCTATCTTGGTCTATTTTTGAGACTTGTTTTCATAAAAGATACCTAAAAAAAAACTATAAGGAGTATAATATCACTAATTTTTAGTTTTTCAAGTAAGAAAACATGTCTATTGCTAAGTATGAAAATAAGTTTATAAATTTTTTAGATCATGTAAACTATATATGTGATGAAGAAACCAATATTACTAAGTTCAAATTTGGGCTCAAGGAGATAGTAATGCATGATGTCAATATATTGACCCTAATGTATGATTTTTGAGTTGATAAAAAAGAAAAGTCTTTCCAAAAGGAAAGACAAGAATTTAAGACAAGAAGACAATAGTATAAAGAAAAAAACCTTTCTCCCATGAATAAGAAATTGTTAAAATCAACTCAAAACCATAAATTTTTAGGCAACAATAAAAATTTTAACAAGTTTTTAAATCAGAACAAAAATTAGAAGTCCCATGAATCCTCTAAATCTAGTTCTTAGAAGAAGGAATAACATCAAATCAACACACATAGACATACCATGGGTGTTAATATAGTTTCAATGGCATCTTCTAGACCTATTATTTGTTGGGAATATGGTGATAATCACTATAAAAAGGAATATCCTAAACTAAAATAAAGCCAAATAATGAATCATAAGGTATATTTTACTATTTATAATCATAATGTTTATTTTTAAGCCACTCCAATTGAAACTAAAGGTACAATTAATGGTTTTTCACTGACTATATTGATTGATTCAAGTGCAACATATTACATCATTTCTCTTTTTACTACAATGCAATATAATACTAAACTTGACTTGATTAAAAAAGGTTTGGAGGTTGAGTTCAGTACTAGCAAGAAAGTGCTTATTCTTAAGTGTTTGGAACAAGTAAAACTAGATCTTGGTATATTTAATACCAAGGTGAATCTTTTTCTCACATCTTTAGTGTCTTATGATCTCATCTCTGGAATGGATTGGATGCATGAACATCAAGCCATGTTTGATTGTGTGGAAAAAAGAGTGCAATGCATCAATGACCTTGGCCAAATTATGGAATTGCAAGTCATGCAAGGGTCCACAAGATGTTAAAAACTGTCATCCTTACAACTAAAAAGAGTTGTTAGGAAATAATGCAAGCTTTATGTAGTCCAACTGTAGGAATTACCAAAGGAAAATGAGTTAGTACATGCAGATTTTTGTATTTTTATAGAGTTTATGGATGTCTTTCCTAAGAAACTACCTGATTTAATGCCTAAGTAGGAATTTGATATTTCCATTGATATCATGCCTGGATCTACCCCTATTTCTAAAGCCCCCTACCTCATAAATATGGTTGATCTATAAGAGTTAAAATTTTAGCTATAAGAAGTCTTGGACAGTGGAAGCATTTGACCAAGTGTGTCCCTTTATAGTACTCTGATGGTCTTTGTGAAGAATAAGGATGGTACATTGAGGCTTTCAATTCATTACCACATGCTAAATAAGGTAATAATAAAAGACTCTTATCCTTTGTGTAGGATTGATTAATTGTTTAACCAAATGAAGGGTGTTGTAGTCTTCTCTATATTTAAGATTAGGTTACCATCATCTGAGAATAAAGAAAGAGGATATTTATAAAACAAATTTTAAAAGTCGATATAGACACTATGAGTTCACAATTATACATTACAGCTTCACTAATGCATGTACATATTTCATGAATCTTATGAACAATGTATTTAGAGACTTTTTGGATAAGTTTGTACTTATTTTTATTGATGACATTCTCATTTGTTCCAAAAATTAGGTTAATCATGATCAATACCTTCATTTAGTCTTACAAATATTAAGACATCATAAGCTATATGGGAAACTCTCCAAATGTGTATTTTATGAATCTAAAATTCATTATTTGGGATACATCATTTCTAAAGAAGGCATTACTA
The DNA here is from genome assembly GCA_037957365.1 of Torreya grandis. NCBI lineage: Eukaryota > Viridiplantae > Streptophyta > Pinopsida > Cupressales > Taxaceae > Torreya > Torreya grandis. The sequence continues at coordinate 1,966,548 of JARHVA010001882.1, read as the reverse complement.
TTAAACTTATGAAAATTAAAGTTATTCAAGATTGGCGTACTCCTACTAATGTGCATGAAATACATAACTTCATGGGGTTACCTAGTTATTACCAATATTTTATTGAAAAAAATTCTAGTGTGGCCTATCCCATTACCTATTTATAGTGCAAAGGCAAGAAATTTGTGTGGACTCGTCAATGTGAGGAAGCTTTTAATAATCTGAAATTTTTTCTTACAATATCACCTATTATTATCATTACAGACCCAAATGGTAACTTGGAAGTTTGGGTTGATGCTTCTAAAGAAGGTTATGGAGGAATATTGACCCAAGATGGCAAGGTTGTGGCTTATGAGTCATAAAAATTGAAAGATCATGAAAAGAACTATCCTATGGATGACATGGATATTTCAACCATTGTTCATGTGCTCAAAAAATGGAAACATTTCCTAATAGGAAAGTCTTTGAAGATGAAATTTGATCATCACAGTCTAGAGTATTTATTTTTACAAGATTTAAATACACACTAGTGTAGGTAGCTAGAATGTTTTAGTAATTTTGACATGGACATATCATATGTTAATTTCAAGGATAATCATGTGGTTGATGCACTTAGAAGACACATACATTACTTATTTGTTAGTGTTATAGAGAAATTTTACAAGTATTATTTTGGAAAAACAACTTACTGATGAATTCTGACATGATATAAGAGTAGATTTGGTCGATGAACCTATACTAAAGAGATTTATTGAATTTTTTGTTGTAACAGATGGCATTATAAGGCATAAAGTTAGAATTTATATACTTGGTTTAGGTGAATTGATAAATTATATGCTTAATAAAGTTCATACAACACTTTATTATGCTCATTTATGGGTTACAAAGATGATTCATGAGCTAAAAAATCTATATTTGTTTCCTAGAATGAAGTATGATATCACTAAATTTGAAGTGAAATGCTTCGAATGCTAGTGGGTTAAGGTTGTGCATTGCCATCTAGGAGGGATATTTTACCCTCATTATATTTCAAGAGATAAGTGGGTTGTAGTCTTATCTAATTTTATTATGGGGCTGCCAAAATCACATAGCAAACATGATAAAATTATTTGGGTTACTGAAAATACCACTAAAGATGGCCACTTCAAAACATGAAACTTAATAGATGGTGCTTTCATGTTCGTCAAACATTTTGTGACGGAAGTGGTTAGACTTCATGGCATATTTGAATTTATAATTTCAGATCATTACAAGTTATTTACTTCAAGGTTTTGGTGTACATTAATTTTAGCCTTTGGAGCAAGGCTAAATTTTAGTTCTTTCATGTAATAATTCTTCCCATTTTTCTATAAAGATGGTTCTGTTTGAAGCTCTATATGGGCATAAATAGAAAACTCCACTTAGGTAGAATAGCTTGGAACATAGAGATGTTTTTAGACCTAATTTTATACTATAATATGATAGGTAGATGGAATTTTAAGGTACAATTTCAAAATAAATTTAGATAGGCAAAGAGATATACAGAGCAAAAGAGAACCCTACATGAATTCATCATGGGAGACACAATTTTTCTATGTGTTGGATTACAAAAAAAGTTCTATTAAGTGTATCAAGGCTTCTAAGTTAGATCCATGATTTTTCAAGCCTTTCAACATTGTCGAGAAGATTAGTTCTATTACTTACCATTTGGTTCTTCCTCTTTCTCTATCAAGGATTCACTATGTAATTCATATTGCTTTACTAAGAAAGTATATACCTGATCCATCTCATGTTCTAGATTGGACTCATTTATAGATCATGGAAGAGGAAAAGATCTTGTTGGAACTAGAGATAATTTTAGACCATTATAGTATTAAGTTGCATAATAGAGATATACAATAGGTTTTGGTGTAATGATACCCGCTAAGTAAAAGGAATACTAATTGGAAAGATGCTTATCTTTGTAGGTAGCATTATGCATGGATTTTTTACTAAGTCATCGGAATGGCTTCATTTCATGAAGGGGAGGATGTTATAGTCTTGCATTTTTATAATCTATTCTTCTATTGAAATATTATTATTGTTAAACTGATTATTGGTTGTTACTTAGTTGGACTATATGTTGGAATTATTGCAGTGTTATTGGATTGTATGTTTAATTATACACTTAATGATTTTGTGGACTAATTACTATAATTGATATTATTATGAACCTATAATTATTTATCATTTTTCAATATATTATGATTGATGTTATTTTTGGTGGTTGTAGGTTCTATCTATGATCTAGTAGATGTTTGTGGCTATACCCCCAAAACTGAAAGAATTTTGAGTAATTCATACATGTTAGATAGGTATTCTTGTTTGGTTATATTTTCTATCCTTTAGACATCTTAATTGGTCATTGATATGTCGTTATCCAACTTTAGTACTTGTTTCATTATTATTATTATTATTATTATTATTATTATTATTATTATTATTATTATTATTATTATTATTATTATTATTACTATTATTATTATTATTATTATTATTATTATTATTCACCTTGTTTCTTTTAGTGTACCTTATCTTTATCGCATGTTGTTATTTATCATTACCATTAATGCATTCATAGTCTTTATCATGCCTTCACACCCAGCCCTAATTTGTCCTTCTGTGCAACTTTCTATTCACTACTTCACTCCTTCAAAGATCATATTTGCATAACTAGACACATTACCTAAGACTTACCTAGACCTACCCTTGACACCTTTGACACCCCTCCCTTAGACTAACCCTTTGACCCAATGAACACCTCATACCTAAAGTGGTATCATGTTATTAAATTAGCTTGGTTTTAGTTTTGGCATTTAATTTGGTTTAAACATGGTTTAAATGTTTTTAAATCTTTTATTTTAGAATCAACTTACATCGATTGCTTTTTACAATCATCGTTTAATGCCATTTAATATGACAGTTGGAATAAGTTGTTAGGGTTATGTTTCTAACCCACTCTGATTTGTGTTAAGCATGGGGGTTAGTAACTAACCTATATTTCTATTGGTAAGTGAATGGTTTATTGGGAAATATTTTTATATGGGTTATTTAATGGCCATTATGGTGGATTTGGTGGGGGGTTTGCTTTGGGAATGGAGGAGGATTGTCTCTCCTCCCATTCAATGAAAACATTGAATGGTTATGGGTAAAATAGATGGAAGGAATAGAGAGTTAGATGGTGGATGGATAAAGTTGATGGGCGATAGGAAGATGGAAGAAAATATAAGAGAATACTGGGAGTTGGATTGGTTCTTATGGTGATCATGTGGGATTTTTTGGACACACAAAGTTTGTTTGGAAGAAATAGAGGTTATGGTTTCTATCTTGGCTTTTGATTTTTCTTTGAAATAGTAGGTGAGTTATATTTTTAGTTTTGTTATTTATTTACTCTGTAAATATGAAAATGAGAAAAAAAAAGGTTTCTTATGTATCCATAAGTCTTAGGACTTCTATATGCATACACAAACCCCTAATAAATTGATATATCGATATATATCATTTGCATATAAACTTTAAAATGGATATATATATATATATATATATATATATATATATAGACATACATGAATATATGGTTTTTATTATTTCAAAACTATTGTTTCCTATTATGGCTATAATGATTTTGACTCTGCATGCATTAAAGTGTTTTCATTGGTTTAATACCCAGTAGGATTTATCCATTCTTTGATTAAAATGATGTTAATGGTTTCTCTAGATTTTTGGGAACATGTATCATTTTATTTATTGTAAATTTGCATGCTTAATTTTATAGAAAGATATGCTTGGACTGAACCCACCTATATATATTATATCTTTGCATGGAATGATGGAGATAACCTCTATTTCATTGTTTGGATTTTATAAAAATGAGTTATTGTTTGCATGTAAAGACCTGTAGGTTATTTTGGATTTTTAAAAATTAGTATCTACATTTTCTTTTGTTTAATATTACTCAGGTTTATCCTTACTTGGGTTTCCAATACTCTGGGTTGATGGATTTTGGGAAGGTGTTATATACACATTTTATTGAGTGTGTTTGGGTTTCATTTAACCACTTGATATTTGGTTCAATATCAACTGTGCATTTTATTATTATCATTTTGATTAATTTAACCTTGATTGTTATATCGATACATAGAGGTATTATTATTTCTCTGGGTTTCTGCATGAAATCCTTCTGGAATATTTCTTATGTTAGTTTAACAAGTTGTTTAAAGCTCTTATAAGGTTTTTGGTCATATTAATGAATTATTTGATTCACCTATGTTATATCCTCATGTTATCTTGGTTTGGGTTTTCATGTTGCATTTTTGTCTACATAAAATTTAACCATGGCTTGAATATTTGATAACATCGATGGAGACTATGTTTTGACTAAATTATTATTTGGGTTTTGTTTGCATTTAATATTATGACTACATTTATATTTTATATTGTATTTTAATGGCATAGTTAAATGAGTTATGTCATCTATGTATAAGTCATGGCTTTTAAAATTGTTTGAACTATGTTTTGACCATTATATTTGATATTCGAATAGGCTATGGTTATTTCATTTACATCTTAGATGATTATGTTATTCGATTCTACCGAATATATTATGTATACATATGTTGTTGAATATGTGTGTGTGTGTGTGTGTGTGTGTGTGTGTGTGTGTGTGTGTGTGTGTGTGTGTGTGTCTCTATATATATATATATATATATATATATATATATATATATATATATATATATATATATATATATATATATATATATATATATATATATATATATCATGGCTTGGAGTTATATTTTGATTCAAATTTTTATTAGTAACTACATTTGATCGTTATGTCATGATTGGGTTTTATGATTCTAATGGTGTGATTTTCGCATGGTCTTAAATTTTGATGGGGTCTCTTTGGTATATTTATTAAGCACCATATCATTGTGTTGTGTTTATAAGTTTTGGTGTTTTTTTACTACAATTAATGTTTAATTTGATTATTTGAGGCATAAGGTTGAACAAATTTTGGGAATTAAACTTGACATTACTTTAATAGTTCGTTCCTATTATTTTTGAAGGCATGTTTAAGTTGGTTTTTTTGGATGTTTTATCTTTTTTAGACTCATGAACTCTCCCCTATTAAATTGGAATAAAATAAGTAGTAATAATCTACTATGTAAAACATGGGTCAAAGAAACCTGTAGGAGTTTTCTTGTTTGTATTCAGTATTTGGTTTTTTTTTTATCTTTTAATCATTGGAATGATAAATTTTGGTTGAATTATTATTTTGTTCAATTTATTATTCTGGTTTGAATAAATTAAGTTATTTATTGTATTTTATGTGTTTCATTTATTTTGTTTTGTTATTTTCTTGTTACTACTCCTAGAGTAGAATTGATTAAATAAATGGGTACATTATATACTAGTATATATTGGCAATTTAGGTAGTTAAGGTTGACCATAACTGGGACAAGGATCCAAGGTTATTAATTCAAAGAGTATACAATGGATTAATTTTAATCCATTCTATATCATTTGGTATCTAGGATTAATCTTATCCATTTTTGATCTATATTACATATGGATTAGTTATTCTCATTTTGCCTCAAAATATTATAGTTGGCTTCTTGTATTATTTTATTTTGAGATGTCTCTTTTATTGGAAATCCAATTGCTCATAATTCCCTTCATGTTCCTCATTACCGTAACTAATGTCCTACTAACGGTTGCGGTGGTGAGGGCTACCAATGGTTAGGCTCATAGGGTTGGCTGGGTGGGCTTGTTCATATTTAGTTTATTTACCTTCAATTCCATGTTCCATTGATTTAGCACTCACACAAATTAAGACGCTAATAATTTAATTTGTCAATTATATATAATTACTTAGTATATTTTAATAGCATTGATATTGAGTTAGATAGTTTTTAATTACTTAGTATATTTATTTATCATTTATAGTGAGTGTTAGAGAGTTTTTAGTGATTTCATGGAGGTGTCCAATTGAGTGGATGAAGTGTCTTGATAGTCTAAGTATCAATAACAATGTGTGCAGTGTATTTATCATAGTATGCTTGAATTAAGCTTTGATGATCTTAAATTTGGCATTATTAGGGATGAGTATGAATTATTGATAATGTGTGAGGGGTCTTATCATAGGTCAAAGATGATTGGAGAGCTTGTGGAATTTCATGGTATTCATCTAGTTCTTCATTATGTTTATATTTGCATAGTTGGTTCTATGACAGAAAAATATGAGTAGTAGTTTTTTATATTCACCATTACCACATATAGATAAGTCAGGGGGAGTTATTCATATATGTGTGATAAAATTAGTCCTAAATTTATATGTTCCAAGTTTTAGTTCATGAGTTTGTGTATATCAAAAGATATAACTGTGCAAAGTTGGCTTCCCAAGTAGATTACGATGTCTAAGTTTAAGTAGAGTTGAGTAGGCATATTGATGATATTAATATTTTACATGTGTGAAGGTCTTAGGAGAATATTTATATATGGATGGATTACCCTATGAAATTTTACCATGTGTTTTAAGTTTCATGTTGTGAGGTTGATCGGAGTCAAAGTTATTAAGGTGCAAAGTTGGATTCTCATATAAAAGTTCACTAAGTTCTCATACTTAGCCAATTTTGCAAAGGGAGATATAATGATGTGTATTTAACCACATCACATTTATACAATGAAAAATTAATCTTAAAAAACAAGGATATAATTGTGAGTGTTATTCTTGTCATAGATCTAATAGTAAGCATGAAACCTATCAGATAAAGATCAATTGTGAGATGGTGTTAGTACAAGAAGATCGATAGTGTGAGTCAAGTCAAAGAGTAAATGTGTGCATAAGGTATGCAGAGATACCAAGTGGTATAATCATGAGAGTTATAATATATATCTAGTGGTGAGTATTGCCTGATAAATACTGAGCTATTTAAAGGAGATCAATAGAGTGCATTTGTTCCAAATTGTCAAGAAGTAGCAAGATGATGACCAGTGATCAATGTTTAACAGCAAGAAAAGGTAAAGACTAAGCTAATTTTGAGGAATATCTATGAGATAACATGACATGTTGACAAAGTGTTTAAATTTTAACAGTTTCTTAGTGACCATTGGAATTCAAATATTTAAATTTGTAAGGGAAGATCAATCTATAGTTTTCATACTATAACTTTTGATATATGTAGAATTTGGTCATGGTGTAATAGGAATAAATATATAGGAATTAATGGTTCATCCAGAGAACTTAGTTATAAGGTCTAATTATTTGTATAGTCAAAGATATGGAGCTCCAAAGTCGACTATATATGTAATCATGCTATGCAAGTAACCCGAGAAGGATAATTATGTTGTTCTTGATGGTATTTTGATGTTTTAAGATGAAATAAGTGTTGGATCATGTTTTATACCTCATGAGGATCATATATATGTATTATTTATATTTTATCTATCTATATTCTATATGATTAAAGGCTTATAACTTGACTATGTGTTCATTCTTAGTGATCGTATGTACATAATGATGTTTGGGCTAATTTTGTTGTAGTAGAAGGGTGTTACAATTGATGTTGTCACTTAAGGTGGACCTATAGATAATATGGAATGGGTATATGTATTTTTAAACTATTATTTTGTTATAAGTTCACTCAAATAAGTGTCAAAGAGGTGAAAGGGTCTCTATAGGACCTAAAAGGAAAATTAGGCCTAATTGAAAGGCATAGCTATTTAAGTGTGACCCACAGTTGCCAGGGTCAACCTATGAGGATTGTATTGAGATATGTAAGATATATTAATGGTTGTATCAATTATAAAGTCTGACCAAGAAGATAATAATCATGAAGGATCTATAAATGGTGAAATTAAAGATGATGATTTCTTGATGTGAGCCTTGAGAGAAGAGGTGTGAGTGAGAGTTGTGGAGTGAAAGAAAAGGTGTGTGCCCAATGGATGGGTTATAGAGAAAATTAGGTTGATGACTGTGTGTATGACCTATAGGTCATATTTATGATGTCAGAATAGTGTTCTTGCATGTTTGAAGATTGAGGTTGATTGAAGAGGGTTAAAGTGATCCAAAAGGATGTTTTGGATGCCTTGAGTGTGAATGAAGAATAGATGATGTTTGTGTGACAATGGTGGTTAATTTGAGAGTCAAAATCAGAGTGTGGACTATGTGTTTGACCATTTTTTCATATTTTTGAGGTTATGATAGAGTTATTACTGAGAAGTGTAGAGTGATCCAAAAGGTGGTTTTAGATGTTTTTGGCTATGTAAAGAAGTGAAAGCGGCTGATATACATTATATCTCCATAAAATTAGTAGGAAATCAATTTTTAAGATAATATAATATCATAGATGTTGGGAGGGTGCTCAACATCTAGGTTAGAAGGACTTGACCCATAGGTCGTTAGAAGGACTTGATCATCCTAGGGGCAAGTGCTCCTTATGGAACATGTGTTTTCATAAATTCCAATCAAAAGGAATTGACCATCCTAGAGGTAGATGCTCCTTATGGAAAAGGTGTTTCAATAAATTCTAGTCAAAAGGACTTGACCATCGAAGGGGCAGGTTCTCTTTGTGGAACAAGTGTTTCACTAAATTTTGGTCAGAAGAACTTGACCATGTCTCATGGGTATAATACCTTATAGGACAATAGTCCATGTGTTTGCAAGTTTGATAATGGGTTATTTCCCCAAGAGGGTTTACCACAAAGATCTTATTTTGTGTGTGTGATCTTTCATTATCTATTATTCATTGTTATAAACATCTTAAATGCTTCATGAATGGTTGTATTGAATTCTTAAGTATTTGAAGGATTTACAAATTGAATTGGATTATTTTCCACCATTGATTCACCTCCCTCCCCCTCTCAAAGGTTTGTAACTCTAATAATTGGTATCATATTAAGCCCTTTGATAAAGTCTTGATAGCTTGAAGGATATCCAAGGTACAATATGGGTAGCCATCAAGTGGAAGGAGGTTTTTCCACTAAGAAAGCACTAATGTTCAATGTATCCAATTATGATTTTTAGAGTGTGAGAATGGGGACCTACATCATGTCCCGATATTTTGACATTTGGAAATATTGTTTGGATGGTTATTGTACACCTACTATTCCTTCATCTAGTACTAAAAATAATAATTTGCTTGCGAATAATTATAAGGCAATGAATGCTATCACTTGTGGTATTTTAGAGACTAAATACACCAGGGTAATCTAGTGAATATCCTCCAAGGAAATGTGGGATAAATTGAAGACTATTTTTGAATGATATTCGAAGGTTAAGTAGGCAAAGTTACAAACTCACTGAAGATAATTTGAGAGTCTTAAGATGAAGAAGAAGATTTTGTGGCATCATTTTTGTAGAGAGTTGATGAAATTATGATCGTCAGAGGTCTTAGAGAGAAGCTTGAAGAATTTATTGTAGTTCAAAAGGTATTAAGGTATCTCTCTCTCTCTCTCTCTCTCACTCAAGTTTGATTCTAAAGTATCTAATTTAGAAGAAATCCATTATCTTACTTAGTTCAAGATGGATGAATTACATGGAATCCTTACTACCTATGAGGTGAGAAAAAATGATGATATACCACCAAATAAGGAAGCATCCTTGAAGATAGAAATGAAACCAAATAATAAGTTCCAAGGTAAGAAACTAAAGGATGATGACATATATAATTTTGATGAAGATAAGCTAATTTATTTTTTATAAGGAAATTGAAAATAGGGTTAGGCAAGTACAAGGGTAAACTACCCTTCAAATGCTTCACTTATGGAGATGAAGGATATTTTGCTAACAAGTTCCCTCTTAAACATAATAAGAATGATGATGAATAATATGGTGAAGACCAAGATGAAGATAAGAAAACATATAGGTTTGATAAGAGGAAGAAAGGATCCATAAAGTATGACAACAATAATATGTCCTTCAAGAACAAGAAGAGTCTATACACAAATAAAGACTAGAGCTCATTAGATGAGAGTGAGGATAGTGATTGTGAGTTTGATAATGAAGATGATGTTCCTATTGAAGATAAATCCATATTCATGGCTAAGGAAGGATGTTTCTCATATCAAAAAGAGTCTACTTAGAGTGATTCAGATAATGATAAAGATGAGGTGGACTATAACACTAAATTGATGAATGCTCTTAAAGAAGTAAAGATTGAGAAGAATATTAACAAGAATATGAAGTGAAAAATCAAGGAATATGAGAAGTAAGTTAGTGCGTATGAATACATAATGAATGAAGACACCAAGGTGCATGAAGATATAGTCAAGCATCCCATTTATCAATTAAAAATATTCTCTACTAGTTTAGAAGCTAAAGAAGATGAATGTTCAAGGTATGTAATTGAAAATGAGTCACTAAAAGTTGAGTTAGAGAAGACATCTAGTAATATAAATCCATTTTTGAGATTTGGTAAGAGCTCAAGTGATCTAGAAAATATTTTGAGTGGTAAAAATCATGAAAGTGACAGAACTAGTCTTGGATACAAACAAGAATGAGAAAATGCAACTTAGGACAAGATAAAGACTAATGTAAATCAGACATTGAAGGTCAACAATCAATAAAGGAATGAAGATGCTATAAGAATGAAGAAAAATTAGATAACAAAACCAAATTATATCAGGTATGCAAGTTTAAATTTTTATTTTTACACATATAATCAGTTTGGACATAGATCTAGAGAATGTAAAAGACATATTAGAAATGAGTTTGCATGAAACTATGATGGGGGTCATCGGTCAAAAGGTGAGTCTTATTAAAAAGGAATAGTTTGTTTCAATTGTCAAAATAATGGACATATTGAAATATTTTATTGTAGGCAAGATAAGCTTCTTGAAAAGGTATAGTGTGCTTCAACCTTCAACATAGAGGTCACTTTACTATATTCTACAAGTAAAGACCTACAAGATAGAATAGGTATGATCAAGATCCTAGACTACAACAAAGAAGGAAAGTTAAGTGATGGAAGTAAAAGGTGGTATGAATGAGTCATGATGAGTCTATAGGTCCAAGTAATTTTTTTTCTACGGTAAAGAATGCTATAGAAGTTGGAGAGTGCCAAGAGATCTCATTGTCTGCTCATGTTGTGAATGAAGAGACCAAGCTCAAGAGGAAGACCAAGGTGTTGGTTGAGACTAGTTTTGAGGTGTGTATGGATTCAAGTGAACATCCTAATATTAATAAGAAGGTTTTAAAAAAATTGCATTAGTTATCAATACTTAATGATGAGGTTTTGAACTATAAAAAGGATTCTTCAACTATAAAGGTATGTCATGAATAAATGGTATCCCCATGTGTTATCAATAGAGTCTTAGTAGAGAAGGAGAATGATGTAGTGGATGAGAAAGTTTTTTCTATTAATCCTATTAAGAAGAAGAATAACTATTAATATCAGATGACCAAGAATGAGAAGGAATGTGAGGGGTTATGGGAAACTCTTGGTTTCACATTGTTCTAAGGAACCATGTGCAGTAGGGTGTCTTTTTCTATGCTTCTTAAAGAGACTCATTTTATTGGAGAATAAAATGTTGTTGTTGTGTTCTTAAAAATTTCCTAAGAGGAAAAATATGAGTATTTCTAGTTGGATTTTGTGTGTCAAGATGGGAGAAGTGCTATGATGAGGTTAGAGTGATGTCATAAGGTATTGTTCTTATGTATGTAGTGTTTGTAGGATCAACATGGGGTTTTTTGTGTAGAATAATGAGATTACTGGAATGTCAATAAGATTTTGGTGATCATAAAGTTTGGTGCACTTCTTTTTGATGTGTTCTAGGTGGTTTTCTGCCTTAATGATCTTTTCTGTCTTTTGGAGGTTTTCGTGTGCTCTTAGGTTTATCTTTCTTATTCTAGATTAAATCCTTAGTATAAGAAGTCAAGGATCCCAAAGGTTTGAAGGCTCAAATCTTAGTCTAGAAGTGTCTGATGGTTGTCTCTAGGTGTGAAAGAAGATTCGTAGGTGGGTGTTAACTAGAAGGAGGTTTGTTGGCCTTGTTTGTTTTAAGATTCTAGAGTTTAAGGCTATGTTATATAAGTGATTTGCCTTATTATTCAGGGTCTGAGTCTTCTTAATAGGTTAAATGGGCTAAATGGGTTATCAAATAAATCTACATAGAGATTTTTAGGTTTTTTTTTTTCAAATTATTCAAATTTTTTGTCAAAATGGAGGCCTAATTTTCTAATAGATTTTTGAAGGAAGTATGTTGTAGAGGATGATCTAGGAAATGAAAATTTGTGTGCTTAATAGGGCATATAAGAGTAATCTATATATGAAGTTTCAGGCCTTAAAAATATGTCTACTAGAATTTATGTGCTCTATAAGGTCCAGGTAGGGATATAAGGAGTCTAAATAGGCCTAGTGTGAATATTTAATGTTTTTGTTTAGTTTCTCCAAAACATCAAGGCATGAGTTTTTCAAGGTCAGTTCTTAGGTTGGTTAGAGCATGTTTCATATTTGGGGAGTGGCATGAAGTATTATTGGTGGTATTTGTGGTGGATTGAGGGAGAAGGATAGTAAGCCTATATGGTGGTTCGTCATGGTATGTGAAGATCTAAAGATTCTCAAGAGATGAAATAGATCATATATCTTAGTGGGAGTCCCTCTCAGTTGCTTTATTGGTGAGTTTCATCAAATTTCAATGTTGTTGTGTGTTGTTTCTTCATTGGTTTTAGTAATTGGTTGAAAAGAGTGTTGGAATGTAGCAAGATGAAGTTCTCAAGGCAAGAAAAGGTAGGCTCAAGGTAAGGGGGATTTTATATTATAGTTTGATGGTGGTGATCTAATGGTCTTTTTATGTCATTACGATCATTTTTTCCCCACTTTATCATTGTGTCAAAGCGGAAGAAGGTTCCTATTATGAGAGTACTTAAAGAGAGAGAAGGAAGTTAAATTGTATGATGGGTATTAACATGAATGACAAAGGGGAAGATTATTAGATAGTTTTTAGTGATTTCATGTCGGTTTCCAGGTGAGTGGATGAAGTGTCTTATTAATCTAAGTATCAATGACAATGTGTGTAGTGAGTTTGTTCTAGTACGCTTGAAGTAGGCTTGGTCGATCTTCAATTTTGGAATTATTAAGGGTGAGTCTAAAGTATTGAGCATGTGTGAAGGGTCCTATCATAGGTCAATAATTATTGGATAACTTGTTGATGTGCATGGTAGTTTTTTGGTTCTTCATTATGTTCATCTTGGCATTGTTGGTTTTATGACACAAAAATATGAGTAGGTAGTTTATTGTAATAACCATTACCACTTATGGATGAGTCAAAGGGAGTTGATCATATGGGTGTGATAAAATTAGTCTCATGTTTATATGATACAAGTTTTAAGTTGTGAGGTTGTGTATATCAAAATATATAATTATGCAAAGTTGGCTTCCTAGGTAAATTATGATGTTTATGTTTAACTAGATCTGAGTAGGCATATTGATGATGTTATATTTCACACATTGAATGTATCAAGATAATATTGATATATGACTGGAATCCAATATTAAATTTGATCATGTGGTCCAATTTTTAGGTCATGAGGTTGAGTGGAGCATAATTTATTAAGGTGAAATTTTGGTTTCTCAGATACAAGTTCACTAAGTTCCCATACTTAGCTAATTTTGCAAAGGGAGATATAATGATGTGCACTTAATTGCATCATATATATATGGAAAAAACTAATCTAACTAGATAAATATCTAATGGTGAGCATTATTATTATTTGATATCTAATGATGAGCATGAAACGTGTTAGATAAAGATCAACAGTGAGTAGGTGTTCATACATGAAGATCGATGGTGCAGGTCGAGTCAAAGAGTTAATGTGTGTAGAAGGCATGTAGAGATTAAAAGTTTCATAATAATGAGATAAATTATCTATCTCTAATGGTGATCATTTCTTGATAAAGACCTGAGATAATCAGAGGATATCAATGGAGCATGTTTGTTCTAACTTGTTAGGAAGCAGTGAGATGATAAGTGCTTGATGTTTAATAGTAAGAAAAGGTAAATAATGAGATACTTTAAATGGAGATAAAATATGTGTATTAATTAAATCTATGAGAGGACATGAGATTTTGAATTTTTTTTTTAAGGTTAATAGTTCCTTAGTGACCATTGGAATTTAAAAATTCACATTTGTGAGGGAAGGCCAGTCTATAGTTGTCATGCTATACATTATGATATATGAAAAAATTGATCATTTTTTAGAGTGAAAAATTAAAAATGACCTCATGGAAAATATAGAGAACCTAGTTATAAGGTATAATTGTTTGTATAGTTAAATATATGGAGCTCCAAGGTTGATTGTGTATGTGTTCATATTATGCAGGTAACCTGAGAAGGATAATTGACTTATTCTTGATGGTATTTCAATGTTTTGAGATGAAATAAGTATTAAATAATGTTCTATAATTAGTAGGGATCATATGTGTATATTATGGAGGTTTGACCAATCCATATTGTATATTATCAAAGGCTTAGAAGTTTACTATGTGTTCATTCTTGGTGATTGTATGTACAAAATGATGTTTGGGCTAATTGTGTTATAGTATAAGGGTGTTGTGATGGATTTTATCACTTAAGGTGGGCATATAAATTATGTCACATGGGTCTATGTATTTTTAAATTATTCAAGTGTTCTAAGTTTACTCAAAGAAGTGTTAAAGAGGTGAATGGGTCTCCATAGGACCTAAAAGGACACTTAGGCCTAATTGAAAGGTGTAGTTGCTTAAGTGTGACCCATAGTTATTATGGAAAACCCATGAGGATAGTATTGAGCTACATAAGATGTCCTAAGGGGTAAGGCAAGTATAAAGTCTGACCAAGATGATAATAATGATGAAGGCTCTATAAATGGTGAAATCAAATATGATGATTTCTTGATGTGAGACCTGAGAGAAGAGGTATGATTGAGATTTTTGGAGCGAAAGAAAGGATGTGTGACTAGTGGATGGGTTTTAGAGTATAATACATTGGTGATTATGTGTATACCTTGTAGTTCATCATTATAATGTCATAATAGTGTTCTTATAGGTTTGAAGATTGAGGATGAGCAAAGAGGTCTAGATTGATCTTATAGTTTATATAAGATACAAAATTTGGTTACTTTAGTGTGGTTAATGATACCCAATCCATAGGTCCTCCTACTTTCTTACACAACCCTTATTGCATTTTCTTTCACCAATTCCTAGTAATCCCTAACCTGCCAAAATTAACACTTATAAACATAGGTAGATCTTTCAAGCCCATATCCATCCCCATAGGTATCATTCCCTCTAAAAAACTTCACCCAACTTGTTCAAGAGTGATGAAATCTAGGGTTTCCTATTTTTGGTTCTATTATTGAAGTGCAAATTTGGTTCAAATGGTCATATTTTCTTGAATCGTTATCTTAATTCATGTTAGCCTAACATGAATTCATGTAACCTATGATCATTAGGTTCCCTATAAAATTCCATTCAAAGTCCACTTAGAAGGATTGTCACTCATTTACAAGAGAGAAGAAAGAATATAAGCAAGTAAACTCAAGCACTTTTCCCTATTCTCTATATATAACCTTTCAATATTAATCCAAGATCACTCAAACCCTGGCATGAATTCCTATCCATTTGAAGTACACCTAGTTTTGCATCTATTTTCATTTTCATATACAATTACACCAAGTACTTGAATGGGAGAACTAAATTATCTTGATTCCTCCTCATAGTATTGGTATGTAACAAGCGTGCCCACATATGAGGTGTGAAGTGTGTCCAACATATCCTTTGCATACTAACCCCTTCTCTCTCTTTCACAAGATTCCTTTCAAGTTCAAGCATAAAGATATCTTAGGGATTTTTAAGATTAAAATAGATGCAAAATGAGATTCATAGACTTCCAATATTTGATATTTCACTGACAGGGTAACACAAACCTGTCGAGCAGAACCTAGAAAACTCAAATCACCTAGCCAACAACACTGGAAAAGGACTACATCACAGAATAAAAGGGTCTCCCACTTTTGAAACTCCTATAAAAACAAAAATAATTTCAATAACCTATTTTTAAAATTCTCCTAGTCTTGTACCTAAATTTTTTGACCCTATCTTAGACCAGAAAACTTAGAATAAGTTAAGTCATATTTTCTCTTATTTATTACTATTTTTAGAAAAGGCAAAAATAAAAACTATTTACATAAATTCGTGGCTTAATTATAGCACAATATTTATTGATTTATTTTAATCGATACATGTTTATTTAATTAAGAATAAAAATTGATTATTCTAAAAAGTAATAAAATATTTGGTGAACCTGACTTACTTCAAATTCTACATAAAAACCCTGGAAACCCTAGTGTAAATTATTTCTATTTTTTTTCATAAATTTTTAATTTTTATTATATTTAAAAATTAAAAATATAAACATTAATTTATATATTATAATATATATTTTTAAAACCCTATATTGCACATATTAGGTCCTTTTTGCATACAAACACATTCCAAACACTAGGAAAAATATATTTCAAATTTTAGAAATATTCTCTGATTTTTCCTAAATTTTTAAATTAAAATTATAAAAATATTCTATAAATTCATATATATATATATTTTAAATTACCATACTAATTTTAAACATAAATTCATTCACAATTCCTAGTTTCATATACTAGCTCCTACTTTGATTCTTGACGTGTCACCTTACATCCATAGTCAAATTGCAAAAATGGTACTCATTTATTTACAAACTTTTCTTATATTTAAATAAATTATAAGGAAACCATAATAGTTCATATATTTTATATGAATGATGAAGTCTACCATATCTTAGTATAAAATTTCATCCTTTGCATTTCATGTTTATCTTTCATTATATGGGATGATATTAAAAAATTCATTTCCAAACATGCACAAGATTCCAAAATTCCTTTTGCATATTCTCTTTCACTCATATGGAAAGAATTTCAAATTTATCTTACAAAATACATTGAAAACATCATGTTGCATATCAAAATCTTCTATGCCTTTATGAAAAAATTTATGTTCTCTATCCTTTACTCTCTATTCCTCATATGCAAAATTGTTCAAATTTATCTTGCCAAATGCTTTCAAAATGTCATGTTTCATATCAAAAGATTATATGCCTTTATGCAAAAATTCATACTCTCTATCCCTTGATCACTAAGGAATGTTCTTTATAAACTTTTTACTATAAATAATTTATACTTAGATGTATCTAACTCTTTGGATACTTTCAAGTATCTCCCTATTACTACTAGACACAAGTAAACACTAGTGGTTATATCTATTCCTCATCTCTTCAAACTTGGTTCATCTTGATTTTATCTCGCACCTACTACCAGATCTATACCTATAATAGATTATGTGATACATGCTATCACCAAAGTTTATTAATATAGATAGGTTGATTACACCCATGGTTATAGCTTTATCACTCAATTTAGCACCCTTAATCTAGTTTTAGATCCTCTAACTACTACAATTCTTCCTCCAGTTTAGATTTAGCCACAACCAAGACCTTCATCACCAGCATAGAGATTTCATATACCTACATAACTTTAGGATTCTAGATAGATTTCAGATACCATATTCACACCCAAGGTAGTCTCTTTGAGATCTCATGCATCTACACATAGAGCACATGTTTAGATAACTTCTCATACTATTATATGGGTCCCTAATAGCCCTACAATTGCATCCACTTCTCAAAGTTAAAAGGGGACCCCACATTTGGTTTCCATTATAGAGATTTTAGATCATTTACAACATATATAACTTTCAAATCCATAATATTAGCATTTCTATCATGCTTCATGATCATGCCTGGTCCTTCATATTGATACATGATAACATGATAGGGAGTCTTCCAGAAGACTCATCAGTTAATATCATTTCTTTATAGTATTACTTGTCTATATTTTACTTTTGCTTGATTGTACATAGTTTATTTTCCATTTATTATACATAGTCTATCCTTCTTGATTGTACATAGTTCATATATTTTAAAATACAAAAACAATAGAAAAATTATAAATATAAAAACATTGAAATAATTCAAACATACCAAAAACATTTTGATTGTATGCATCATCCTTTTTTTACATTAATACTATCATGTTAGGACTTACGTTTTTTGTTTCATGTTATTATTTATCGATTATCTACATTAACATGATTCACTTGATCTTCTTTGAGTGTGTGTAGTAACATCCAGCTACTTAATTGCTTCACTTTACCCATTGAAGGGGAATTCCTAATTATATTTTGAGACACACATCGATATGGATACTCACTGGGGGCATCTTCTACATGACAACACCATCCAATTTATGTCAATCCTACAACACACAATTTGAGTTATCATACTAATGTACATTACTTACTAGGTTACATAGATTACTATATCAATACTTCACTCACATGTAGCACTTGTGTTTCCCTTATCATATGCCTAGTATTTTACTAAAAATGTCTTACATACTCTCACTCTTGGTTTGATTAGTTAGATGTGACTGTACTTTTCCAATTTTAAATGCTTTCCTTTCTTGATTTATGTAGATAGATGAGATTGTATTTCCAGTTCCAATTTTGTTTCTTAATTATGACTTAGGAAATCTACCAATGTCCTTTACTTATATTTGTGTCTATACACTTCTATGTGGCTAAGGCCCTCGTGCCAATATTTTCTTATTTCAAATTTTATGTGTATGTGGAATTTGAGCATGCCATGTATGCTTTCTTTCGATTTTGAGTGACATGTGCCCATATCCCTTATTTGTGTGGCCCCTTGGCTAAACTTGTATGTTTGTCAATTATTGCTTCTTGCTTTGTATGCTTGTTTCTTGATTTCTTGTCCTTGTTTGTAATGCCATGATCCATATCATGCATTTACCTTGATTTCTTGGATGCCATGATGGACATCATGTTTCATCCCTCCCTAGCAACTAATATCTAACATTTCTAGTTCTATTTCAGTACATTGCACATGCTTTTACATTGATATATCTATCTAGGCATACCCTTGTTGATCTAACAATCTCTCAATACAAACATTTCTATATCTAGAGATATCTTATCTAATTTCATTGCTATATCATGTATCTATATAACATAACACACATACAAGACCCTTTTATTTTAAGGGTAGTCATTGCATGTTAAATCATTCCTACCCTTAGAAGAGGGGGGAAAAAAGGGGGTTTTGTCATAGAGATAAAATCTCCTAAAAGTCAAAAAAATAGCATTTAGATCACCCAATTCAGAATTTAGAGGTCAAACTAGTCAAAATAAAATAGAAAAATAGTGATAATTCTAGATCAAAAACTAGTTTAAACATAGGACTACAACACCAAAAATAGATGGTAGTGCCAAACATAAGGGTGTCTTCATTTTGGTACTCTTTTGTAAGAAAAAAACACTTAGGTTCTCTAGTAATAGGAAAAACATTTAGCTCAAAATCCATATATAGGGGGTATCATGCATGACATGATGACTCTCACTTCTAGTTTCAAATTAGGCAATTGACATAGCTTCTAGATAAGAATCCATGTTCTAGACACTAGTGATTAGTGGAAATGTGTGCATCATATTGGTCTTCTTTTATTTTTGAATTCAGTTTATTTCCTAGGCATTCTAAATAGTTATATGCCTTAATCCATCTCTAGGTGGTTGGTATCATCCTAAACTTGAAATTTCATACATGTTTAACTTCTTGAGTACCCAAGTTCTTGACATGGCTTTCACATATGCATATTGCATCAATTTTAGAGTGGATTTTATACAAGCCTAACCTCTATTTATAAAAATGGCCAAGAGTGGCCTAGTTTCTATCATAAATTTGGTTATCCACACCACACTTTCAAATTTTTAGAGCATCCATGGGCTCCATGAGCCATCTCATATGAAATATATTATATAATAGTATCACTTCATAGCTTCACTTCATGGGGAAATAATGGTTCCAAAGGGCTAGCCTTTGTATTCTTGATACATCTATTCAAAGGCATTGGACACATAATCTAGACATTGATTATCACATGCATGATAATCTAGCTTCACTGAGTAGGTGACAATGGATCCAAAGGGCCAAAATTTGTATTCTTGAGCCACTTTTTGGGGAATTGAGAACTCAACTCCATTCATGATACAACTTTTAGTATAGCATCATCCAGCATAGACTAGCATTCCTCGGCCTTACTCAAGATCACAATAGGTTTTGTATTAGTTCTTGTACGTAGTGAGGTGTATGTGTTTGCTTCTCTTCCTTTTTATTTTACTTAGATTTTGTATGTTCTTGTTTTATATCAAATATGATAAGAACTAATCTAATCTTTGTTTCATTTCATAGATTCACACTTGCACAATGTGCTCTTTATGTATTTTACATCATTACTCAACATCACAGAAGCTTCATGGCTTCACCTTTACATGTAAGATTAGGTATGCTTTCTATTTTTTCCCTTTATCCTAGTATTTCACTTTGACACATCAGTAGAATAAAGTCTGGTGGGGGAGGGGGGAAATTTAGTCATATAAAATAAATTTGGTTAATTTAGTGTGTCTAATGATACCCAATCTATAGGTCCTCCTACTTGCTTGTATAACCCTTATAAGATTTTATTTCACTAATTCCTAGTCATCCAAAACCTTTTAGACTTAACCTTTATAGACCTAGGTAGCTCACTTAGGCCCAGATCCATCCCCCTAGGTCTCATTCCCTCTAAACAACATTGTCCAACTTGGATAGGAGAGTTGAAACATAGGGTGTCCTATTTTTGACACTATTGTCCAAGTGCAAATTTGGTTCAAATGATCATTTTTTATTGAATCCTTAATTCATGTCATCCTAATATGAATTCATGTAACCCACAATCATTAGGTTCCCTATAAAATGCCATTTAAATTATATTTAGAATGTTTGACACTCATTTACAAGAGAAGAACAAGAATACAAGGAAGTACACTCAAAAAAATTTCCCTGTTCTCTACATACAACCTTGAAATATTATTCCAAGCTTATTCAAACCCTTGCACTAGTACCTATCTATCTAAATTACACCTAGTTTCACATCTATTTGCATTTTCATACATAATTGCACCAAACACTTTAATGGGATTAAATTAGCTTGATCTCTCCTTAGAGTATTGAGATGTAGGTAACATGCCCACACATGGGGTATGAAGTGTGTCTAGTGTATCCTTTACACACTAACCTCTTCTCTCTCTTTCCCAATTTTCCATTCAATTTTCAAGCACAAATATCTCCTAAGGATTTTTAAGATTAAAATAGATTCATAAAAATCTCTATAGACTTTTAGGATTCAGTATTTCACTGACAAGGTAACACAGACCTGCTGAGCAGAACCTAAAAAACTTAGATTACCTAGACAACAACACTAGAAAAGTACTACAACATAAAACAATAGGGTGTCCCACTTTTGGTTCTCTTATCCAAGAAAAAATGAAGTTCAATAACCTATTTATGACACTACCCCAATCCTATACCTTAATTCTCAGACCCTATCTTAGACTGGATAGCTCAAAATAAGCTAGTTCATATTTTCTCTTATTTACTACTATTTTTACGAAAGGCAAAAATATAATCTATTTGCATAGATCAATGGTTTAATAATTACATAATATTTACTGATTTATTTTACTCTAGACCTATTTATTTAATTAGGAATAAAACTTCATTAATCTAAAAAAAATAAATAAGAGATCCATAAACATGCATCTATGTAATTGTTTTTTTTTACCATATAAACTATGATAACCCATAAGTGACTATTAAGCTAGTTTTCATGCTTAATTTAAGACTACGTATTGATGAATCAACATAATCTATATCAAATTAACTATTTAATATAATTAAAAATTAGGTTTATCTTTGAGTTCAAACAAGATTTACGTGGTATGTGGTTAAGAAATATAGTATAATCATTTAAGTAAATCATACTCAAAATAAATTCATAGATTAAATCATATATCCAAGTTATCTATATAAATCAAGGAATCAATGTAATAATGATTGTATAGATTAATCACATATAAGGAATTTATATTAATTCAATTCAAATATAAATTGACATTGGAATAGTAATTCCATATTTGATAATAGAATGTTAAATCACTTTGAAAGTTAAAACCAATAGCTAATAATTAAATTTACCTAAAGTATATCACCTTCAACCACTGACCATCTTACCTTTAGGAAATGTTCAACTTCAATTTTATTATGAAAACCATTAATAACACAAGTTAACATCAAAATAGGTAACCTACATAATAAGGATTGTATGATATCCACTCACTGTTAGAGGTATAAAACATTGAGAGGAGGGCAAGGGTGAATCAATGGTGGAAAACAATCTAATTCAATTTCCAAAAGGATTTTTTAGCTGCCTTGAGTGTGAGTGAAGAATAGTTGATGTCTGTGTGATCTTGGTGGTTGATTTTAGATATAGATTAGAGTGTGGACTATGTGTATGACCATTTGGTCATGTTTATGAGGTTGTGATAGAGTTGTTGTTAATAACTGTAGAGTCATCCAAAAGGTAATTTTGGATGTTTTTGGTTGTGTGAAGAAGTGAAGGGTAGTGATATAAATTGTATCTCCATCAGATTGATAGGAAATCAATGTTTATGAGATGTTAATATCATAGGTTTTGGGATGATGCTCAAATTATAGGTAAAAATTATTTGACAAATAGGTGGTTAAAAGGACTTGATCATCTTAGGGGTAGGTGTTCCTTGTGGAATAAGTGGTTCACTAAATTCTTGTTGAAAGGACTTGACCATCCTAGGTGCAGCTACTCTTTATGGAATAAGTGTTTCAATAAATTTTGGTTAGAAGGACTTGACCATCCTAGGGGTAGGTGCTCCTTATAGAATAGGTGTTTCACTAATTTTTTGTCAAAAGGACTTGACCATGTGTCATGTTTGTAATACCTTATAGGACAAGTAATCCATGTGTTTGTAATCATGAGAGTACATTTTATTCCCCAAGATAGTTTCCCATATGGATCTTATGTTGTGTGTGTGATCTTGTATTATCTATTGTTCATTGTTATAAACATCTTTAATGCTTCATGAATGGTTGTATTGAATGCTTAATTATTTGAAGGGTTTGGAAATTTATTTACATTATTTGCCACCAATGATTCACCCTTCCCCTCCTCTCAATGTTTTATACCTCTAATAGTGAGTGGATATCATACAATCCTTATTATGTAGGTTACCTATTTTGATGTTAACTTGTGTTATTAATGGTTTTCATAATAAAATTGAAGTTGAACATTTCCTAAAGGTAATATGGTTAGTGGTTGAAGGTGATATACTCAAGGTAAATTTAATTATTATCTATTGGTTTTAACTTTCAAATTGATTTAACATTCTATTATCAAATATGGAATTACTATTCCAATGTCAATTTATATCTGAAGTGAATTAATATAAATTCCTTATATGTGATTAATCTATACAATAATTACTACATTGATTCATTTATTTATATAGATAACTTGGATATATGATTTAATCTATGAATTTATTTTTAGTATGATTTACTTAGATGATTATACTATATTTCTTAACCACATACCACGTAAATCTAGTTTGAATTCAAAGATCAAAATAATTTTTAATTATATTATATAGTTAATTTGATATATATTATGTTGATTCATCAATACATAGTCTTAAATTAAGCATGAAAACTAGCTTAATAGTCACTTATGGGTTATCATAGTTTACATGGTAAAAAAAAACAATAAGATAGATGCATGTATATGGATCTCTTAGTTTTTTTTAGAAATACATAAAATTTAAAAAAATTTGTTTGCTGGTTCATGCAAAAAACAAACAATAATATTTCCTTCTAACATGCATTTCAAACATACCTAGTTGCACGCATGCATGCGTGCGCACACACACACAAATATATATATATATATATATATATATATATATATATATATATATATATATATATATATATATATATATATGATCTAAAAATTATTACTTTCATTTATTAAAGTATGTATGCTGCAAACATATGATCTAGAAATTATTACTCTCATTCTTACATTAGATAGGAAATGAATTAAGGGTTAACTCAATCCCTTTATTTAAAAAATATGTTTCATAAGCATGTATAATGTTTTTTCTTAGAATAATCATGTGATTAAGTGAAATAAATTAAATGAAATTAGGACAATGTCATCATTATGAATCAATATAAGGTAACAAGTAAGTTATGTATTTTTTCTACTCTATTTGATGGTGCATAGTTATATAACGAGATCCTACACACTTGTTGATTTATCTTGCTTAGGTTGTGTGTGCCCTCACATTCCCTTCTGATAGTTTCACTTACTTGCCTTGCTACCCTTAGCTTTCCAAATGGAAAAATGATAAGAGTTCCTTAAGTGTAACATTTTATTTGGGTTCCACTCAACTTGGAACTCAGCTAATTTTTTTTGATTGATTTGTGTTGTTATAAATCAGTTGTTTCCTTCTTCTAGTCTATTTGAAATATTAGTTTAAGTTTGAATATGATGTTTTATTAGACATGCATTTAATTAGATAATAACAGAACATTAATTCCTTTCTTATATAGTGATCTCAAAGTGATTTAGATAATGAATGAATACATAAGTTTTCTCCTCTTGAAATAATTAGACATTTAAGGTTTAATTGATTAGATATCTTCTATGAATAATAACTTAGTCTCTCTTATTTCAAAATATTGCATTGGATATGCCAATATAATGGTTATATGGAATTACTCTATACTATCTATAGGATAATGATGTTGATCATAACTATATCATTAATCATTACCCTAAATAATGAAATTTAGGTTATTAAAAATGGTGTATGAATTATTTAAATACTAGTTAAATGACCTCAAAGGCTATGAGGTTTTTATGGCCTCAACTGGTAGCACTATGAAATCTTGAATTTTAAATCTATTTTCTCTTTATGAAATAACCTTTTTTACTACATGAGTGATTAGAAATATGCATGTGTTGAACTAGTTTCTAGTTGTTAATTATGTTTAATTGTCTAAATCATGTTTACATATAAGGCTAGTAACTTGTACTTTTAACATATACTTATGTTAACCTGAATGATAACTTAGAATGTTAGATTTATCCTTCTTGATTAAGCTAATCCTTTAACTTTAACAATACACGAGTGGGACTAAAACCCACTAAGGAGAGTGAGGTATTTGCCTAGGGTTAAGGACCTATAAATATTCCTATATGGAAGTATGAGTGCCACATATGGCACTTGAGTTCTATTTGTATATGCATACAGTGATATACCATGATCCCCATATACATATAATAAAGTAACACTCCTCCCCATAGCACCTTTTTTATGTATTTACCTCTATCTAATTACCTTAGTTCACCTCTTTTAGTTCTAGTTGTGTGTTCATGAGTGTGATGAATGTTTATTTCTTATATTGCCAATCAAGGTAATTGGGTCGAACACGTATCCAAAACCTACTCTGATATGCAATTCCTTTTTTAAAATTTTTTGGGTTATTTCAAGGTATCCCAATTGTTAAAGTAATAATGGAGATCAACATCTATAATGCAATCCTAGACATATTGTAACATAAATTGGAAAGGTGGAAAGGTTGTCTCCTTAGCCAAGAAGGTAATCTACAACTACTAAAGATATCTCTTCAAAGCCTTCTTATTTATTTGATGTGCCTATGTAAGGATCCCCACAAAAGTATAGGAGAGAATTTTTAAAATATAAAAAATAGTATTCTCATCAAGGGTCGAACAAAAAAACAAAATACCCCTTATTTTTTGGGATAATGTTTACCATCCTAAATAGTATAATGGCATTTTTTTTAATAGTTTAAGGAATGAATAAGTCCCTTATGTCTAAAACATGATGGATATTGATGGATGAAGGTCAAACTTGTGGAAAAAATCATTAGATTTGGTAATAATATTGTACATACTCCTAGGTGTCATAGAATATTTTTGACTCATTTTAATAAGTTTAATTGTCATTCGTGTAGGAATAGGTAGAGTCACTTGAGAATGTGACTTCAATATCCATTTAATTTTATTTTTATATATTGTTTCATCCTAATTTAAAGTTAAATCATAGATACAATTTAAAATTACACCAAACATTATCTTAATTTCATTTATGATCTGCCTTGACATATCCAAATAAATTGATAACAAGGAGGTGGACTAGTTCCAAACATTGGAATTACCACCATAAGGGTGTTTTGTAACAATATTTTTAAGAGTAGAAACTTGTTGGTGAAATGATGTAGATGGAATGTTCGAAAAGGTGATAAATATTTTTTGGGGGATGATCCTTGGCTATGAAATCATATATTAAGCTCTATTTAACCTTAAAATAGATTAATCATTTTTTTAAAAGGGACTTATGGGGGAAAATATGAATTACCTTGAGAAAAATTTCTCTAGAAAATAATGGAAACACTTATCTTTGGATACCAAAAAAATTAGAATATTTGGACAATGTAAGAGAAATTAATGATAAACTTAAAGGTTATTTATCTTTAAAATCCTTAAATAAGATGAATTGGTCTAGTCAACATCAGAGGATGGGCATTATAGTGTCAAAATAGGTTATTATTTGATGATTAACTCAAGTTAATATGGTTTTCCATGGAATATCATTTGGAACAAGGACCTTATCCCAAGATTTAGAATTTTATATTAGTGGTGTACCAAAATAAACTAATTACTATCAACACATTAACAAAAAGAGGTTTGGTAATGTTAATAGGGTGCACTCTCTATTAAATGAAGGTGAATCTATTCACCACCTATTTATACTTTGACTTTATGTGTGCATAACTCTTGAATATATTCTACTTGAGTTTTTCATCTTATATGTAATAATGATTCTGATTTTGATTTCATTTTTTAGTAGTGACTTCCCTTTTCAAGCACTAATTTTAATGTTTTTTGGAGCTTAACATACTAAATTCATTTTCGGGAATTTGGGAAAAGGGGAAATTAAGGATATTTCAAAATATTAAAAATTACATTATCATAGTGGGATCCAATATTATGACTTCCATCAAGGATAAACCTCTAGTTTTGAATACCCTAGAGAAATATAAAGTTAATTTGGATGAACAAACACTTGTTATTAGATGAAACATTTTTACTTTTAAGTATGAAGAAATGATATGCATAAATAAATTAAAAAAATGGTAACTTGGACTTATCCACCTCATATTTAGTTTAAACATAACTTTGATGGTGATTCTAAAGGTAACCTAGGTTTATCTGAAGACTGAGTGGGTTATTCAAGACAATAATGGATATTTTGTGATAGCATATGCATGTACCCTTGTAATTTAGTCCAATAATTTAGAGGAAGAAAAAAATCACTATGAGTTATTTAGTTATCCAAATACGTAAACATAATACTTATAACAAAGTAAATGAATTCCATAAAGATCATATTTTGTTTCCAGGGGATAGATGATCTTAGATAGACTATCAAAAACAAGGTGAATGATAGTAAGAGCTTACTTCGATCTTATAAAGATTTTTTTTAGTAACCATATTTATAGGGAAGGAAAAAAGTTTTATAATTATTTTCCAATGTTGGGGTCATCAAATCAAACATTTTTAAATGGGTTAAGCAAGATTATCTTCCCTACATCACCATACAAATCATTAATATATATATATATATATATATATATATATATATATATTAATGGTGAATATTATATGGATCAATACTTCTCTAAATTTCAATAGAATCATCATTCACCAAGGTGGCCCTTCTTTGAGTTATTTGTTTTAAAGTGGTTTTAATTCATAAATCTTTAAATTAACATACAATTTTACCATGATTTATTAGTTCTTGACTGATAGTGATATTTTAATAATTTTTATATAGGAGGGGAAAGGGGGGTTCATTATTTAGAAAGATATTATTTTTCCATGTACCAAGGTGATTTTTTATTGATTAATTTTTGTCTTTCCCCATTTAATATTTATTTTGAAATATTCAGCTTCACATAAGGATTCCAATCTAGTGTGACTTGTCATCTTAATTTCAATTCTATGAGAGGATATAAATTAAGTATTGAGCCCTCCCCTTCTAATGGATAAACAACAAAGCCTACTATCTAGATCATCTTTAGAGGAGGTAGCTTAACTAATTTCATTGAAAATATTAAATTTTATGACCTTGTGTTATCAAAAAAAATCTAGAGCTTGTGTGCTAAGGTTTGTCACATTAAGAGGTGTTACCATGGATAATTTTGAGGAAACCATTACCAGAGTAATTGACATGTCTGTGGGAGGAAAAAAGATTTAAAAAGATAAATTAATATAAAATGAATATATAAATTTATTTTCCAAGGAAAGGGAATCTATCCATGAGTTTTAAGACAAAATTATTATGGCCTTAGTACCAGATCTTTGGGGAGAGGTAAGCTTATTTATTATTAAATACACAATCTTAGAAGAACATTTTAAAATAATATTTTTTGATAATTTTTCATTATTCAAACATTTAAGGAATAAATCTCTTTTTATTATCAATAATGTATCTTGAAGTGATCAAGGTACAATTAGGAAAAGCATATATACCTAATCATCAATAAATCTACTTACCCAATACTCTTGATCAAAACATTCTTTAGTGGAATTTGACCCTATGATTAATGTTCCTTAAGAAAAATATGATGAGAAAGAGTGCCTTATGAATCATCTCTTTTATAGTGGTAAGAATACCATGCAATGACTAAGGTCTATTAATATCAAAATATGAGAAGAAATATCTTAGGAGTAGGGAAGGTAGATGATAAAATATTATGTGGTTTCTCATCATAAATACACATTGGAGAAATATGTTGGGAGGAAAATATATTATAATAGAATAAAAATATTTAAAGAAGGCCTGTGTAAAAGGAAATAAGAGGAAATTAAGGGTGGACTAATTAAAATAATAATAATCCATAGGATTAAGTAAGTGGTAGAGGAAAAAAACCCAAATGATGAATTTGTGAAAGATTATATCCAACTTGTAATAGAGGAATGGGAAGTTGTAGCTACCATGAATTATTCATCCATGACTTAAATTTCCTTGTATATTATATTATTGTAACTTTTTATCATCTTTGTTAGATTATAGTTTTGTTGTCAGCTATTTGCTTTCTATTTGCCTAGTTTGTCTAAACAGGTTTTTGGTAGTCTTAGTTTTTTATTTTTGGATTTTTTTAATATTTTTTTTTAATGATGTACTAGGGTTAGGTCCCTTTCAAAAATTTTTTTTTAACAAAATATATAATTTTGATAATTTGAATTACTCTAGAAAACATTGCTTAAATTTTTGAAAACATATTAATCTAGCTTAATTTTTATAATTTTTTGTATTTTTTTAAATTAGTTATAAATTTATGGAATTCTTATTTTTTTGAAAATTTAATGTATTTTTTTGAATTTTATTTAAACTTCCATAATTTCCCCTTTTTTGAATTTGTCCTATTTTATTTTCAAGTTTTCATTTTTAAAGTTGTTTGATAATTTATTGTAAATTTTTTAATTTCCCTATAGTTCCATAATATTTTGAATTAGCCATATTTTTTTCAAATTTGGCTACTTTTATGAAAATTATATTTTTTAAACTAATAGTTTGAATTTGTCTTCAATTTTCATAATTTACCATATATTTACGAATTTTATCTATATTTCTCAAAATTTCCCTAGCTTTCTAAAATTTCACCAATTTTTCCTAAATTTTTTATTTGTTTTTCAAAATTTCAATAAATATGATGAATTTTACATAATTTTTTCAAATTTTCCCTAAATTATGTTAATTTTAAATTTATATAATTATCTTACTGGTATTTGTATATTGTCACATTCATATCTTCAATACTTATGTATTTAGTTTCCATTGAAAAGTGTATATGTATGAAATGAATAGGTGATATATTTTTCATGTTTATAATATATAGCTAAGTAGAGTTCATCATAGGAAAATATTAATTTAAAAATTGGATCAGTTAACTAAAGGACCAAAAAATCATTTGAATTCATCCATAATATTTGTATTGCATGATTTTTCCAAAATTTGATTAAAAACTTATAAAATGCAT
Source organism: Torreya grandis (assembly GCA_037957365.1). Taxonomy (NCBI): domain Eukaryota; kingdom Viridiplantae; phylum Streptophyta; class Pinopsida; order Cupressales; family Taxaceae; genus Torreya; species Torreya grandis. Next base: position 1,936,413 of record JARHVA010001882.1, on the reverse strand, counting down.
TCAAAATAAGTGAATATAAATGTTCATCTTAAAACTCAAAATAAATTTAAAATTTTCCATCCACAAAGGGTCGCCATGTTTTTTTTTTGGTGGGGAAGGAGCATGAGAGAACTATAAAATCAATATTTTTGGAAACATATTATATCCATCGAATAAAATCAATTGAATAATTGTAATTGTAGACATTCAAGTATGGATTTTTCATGATAAACTAGTCTTACATGCTTGACAGATACCACTGAATGATATCCCCATCAATTCTAGACTTCCTACTATCTAAAATCTCATGGTATTCATCTCATTGTGTTTATATTATTATTTTATAGTCTTAACTTGATATTAATATTACCCAGATAACTTGTAGCCCACAATATTAACAAAACTTAATAGACATCCTTCATTATACATTATAGATCTTCAAAAAAATCTCTAGGAAACTACCATTTAGACTTGGACATTAGGATCGATGTGTTCAAGATCCAACACTTGTGTTTTTACCCTACAAAGGCTAAAATTTACAAGACCTTTGACATGTATAATTTAGTCTATTTGTCTTATGTTGATGCTTAAAATTGCACTGTTTCCAACACCAATAATGGGAAGTTTTAGGAATGTGGGACTTGCAACTTAAAATGACATCTAGATTTTAAATAAGCTGGCTATTCTTTATCTCAAATGTATTGTGAGAAAAGGGATAAAAATTAAATGAAATCACTAATGCAATGAAAGAAAATTTAACTATGGCGATGCACCTGAGTTTAATTCATCCCTTAATACTAAGCACAGTGAAGCTATCTTGAGGATTCAATTACATTAAAGAGAAAACAATGCATGATACATGTAAAAGATGAAAACAAATAGAATCAAAGGGTCACAACTTAGATGATTTTTTTAGTGACACAAAAAATATTAGTAAAGGCATAGAACTCAATCTTTTTAATAATTTTCTAGTCATATAAAAGGTATAGATACATGCATAGTTTTACAAAATTTTTGAATTAATAAAATAGAACAAAGGTAAATGATATTACTGGCCACAATAATAAACTCTAAAAAAGCTTCTTGATAACAATATCTTGCAAAAAATTCTCTCTCTCTCTCTCTCTTCTGATGATGATATTGTATATTCCTTGAACCTGTGATTTGAACCCATATTTATAGCATAGGACTGGCTCAAGATTGTCCACAAGTTCTAATCCCAATTCTCTAACTAAACTCTAACTTAACTGGAAGTGTCTAACATAAGATGTCTTTCAAATCTGAAACATTTAGCTTCCTTGCAAGTTCATTAGCTAAATTAGATACATGTGACGCTTTCCACTGTGAAATAGGTGATGACACTTGACAACATCTGCTAGTCTTTGTGACTATAAACCCTAAGGCAAATAACATAGCTTAGACACTTACTTGAAATTCCTTCATCTCTCTAGGAAAAAAAAGAACTTAGCATGTGGCACTTTCCACTGCTTTTAAAAACAAAAACCTTGAGACAGATGGTATCATCCACTTGACTCACTTGAAAACCATCTCATTGTTTAGGAGGCACAAAAAAATGATGCTTGGTAGCTTCTACATAACTTATACTCTTTACTTTGTCTTTTTATTGGGAGTGCTCTATTTTTGACATTTGTCACAATCTGCTACTTTGAAACTTTATCAACTTATAAAAAATGGGACCCATAACACTTCTTGCCTGAGCAACTTCAAAAGGGGAATGAGGACATGCTTCACTTTTTGTTGATCTTAACAAATGACACGTGGTGGCTTATGCTTGTCTATAGAAGCTTTTGATACTTTTTTAGAGTCTTGTAGAAGATGACACATGGTGCCTTCCGATGAGCTTTAGCTACACTATAGAAAAATTTGCGACTCATTTTAGATTCACATGGACGATGACACTTTATCGATTCCACTTACTTAAGAAACAAAACCTAGGACCCACCACAGTCTTTAATCAATAATGAAATAAAATGAATAAACTGCAGATGTTGACACTTGGCACACTCTACTGAGCTTTAGCAAGGGACACACAACATTTTCTATTGATTTTAGAGAAACATATTGAAACCTTCCACTTTTTCCACTTGGTGCCCTCTATGGGCCTTTGAGAGAATCTTATTAAAATAAGCTTTGAAACTTATAAAAAAATTTAAATGCAGATGCTGACACTTGTCACGCTCTGCTGCGTTATAACGGGACACATGGCATGTTCTATTGCTTTTAGAAATAGATTATAATGTGTCATAGTAGATGACACTTGGTAGCTTTTGCTCAACTTTGAGACTTAGAAAAAACTTTAGGCAAAATGAAAAACTCGTGCCTTGTGTCATAACCCTCACTACCTCGAAACTGAAATGCACAGGGACAAAACTTGGAGTGCACAATTGAACCTCAAAAATAAAATGTATAGTATTTTACTCTATAGTTCTTGGTGACCTCAAGGACTTTTGAGTCTTCTCAAAAAAGAATCCACATAATATATAAAACATGGCAAAAATCACAACTTTTGTAATGTTGCCTGATAAACAGACCATTCAGCATCAGATAGTCCCTGCTTATTTTGCAAATCTTGGAAGGCTAAATCAAGGTTGATGATGTCCTTGTGAAAAAAACTCTACAAAACATGAACTACAATCTTCAATTGCAATTCAAGTTGGGCCATAGTTATCAAGATAGCTTATACTTCTGGCACTAATGAATCATCTGTTAAACTTTGGAAAATAGACTGATTATTCTGCCTGGCTAACAACAAAGGTTTAATCTCATCAACCATTAACATAATGTTGTTATTAGGAAAAGGGGAGGGAAGACCCAATTGCACCAAATCTTCAATATGCTGCTTCATGTCTTTTATTCCCTCTTTTACCACATCTAGAAGCTCTTTGCAATTAATTACTACAAAGTTGCAACTTAGAACTTCGTTCACCCTTTTTGTAGAAATCATTCTGTCACCAATCCTTACTATTGATAACATTTCATCAGTTGTGTCATATAGTTTTTGCAGCAACATTTGAGAATCAAACACTCTCAAAGAAACAATGGAAAAAGTGGCTTGAACTAAAGTCTCCACCTTTTTGTAGAATTTATATGCATTTAGCAGAAAAGTTAAAGAGGGTCTGAGTTGAGTAATCTCCTCAGATATTCTTTTCCATATTGATACATATAGCTCCTTTACCAAGTTCAGAACTCCTGTATTCTTTGGCCTATTAGCCAAGTCAAGTGTCAATTATTTTGTTATTTGTTGCTCAGCTTGATGTTGGGCCTATATGGTGGTGGTATTGTTTTGCTCATCCAATAGCTTCTATTGGAACTGAGTGACATGTTGCAGGTTTTCCTGACATTCTTTCTATAGGGTTGCCTTTTCTTGCCTTAGGGTTGTCACTGTAGCTTTCTCTTGAGCTAACTCTTATTTAAAAGAAGTATTTAGGTCCTAAATAGCTTTTTGAATTTGACAAGAAATAGTATCTTTCAAATATTTGTTGAGACTCTCTATTTCATCATTCTTGGTTTTGATTTCTATAGCCAAATTGCTACCATTTTCTTTCTCCTGAGCCAAATCAGCCTCCATCTTCTGTAGCTTCTTTGATACTTTAAAATAATTAGTATTTATAGTAGAAGTGGTTTCATTTAGTAGTTCAACCTTATCATGTGGTCTAAAAAGTGACATATCCATATCCACATCACTCATTGTATAATCTTGAGGCTGCATCTACTCATTTGGCCTGACTACATTTAGTGACAAATGAGTCACAGTTAGTTACTACTAGATTGGGTCAAATAGTGACCTCATATGTGGTATAACTAGATCTTTATTACCTTTCCTCCTCTTTTTATCCATTCATGCTTCCCTAGCCTTCTCAGAAGTATTTTCTTGAGCTTGGAAAGTAGAGGGAGAGGCAATAAACCCACCCACAAAAGGATAACCCTATGACAAGCTATAGGGAATAGCCAAATGTTGGCTAAGGGGAATCTGGGGAGGTATTCTCTTTGGGATAAAGGAGGAAAAGGAAGGAAATGATGTGGCCTATAATGACATGGCCTGAGTAAATATAGGTGGGAAAGATTGAGAAATTGGCATAGCGGAGGTGGCAGGGGATATTATTTGGCTAGTTGGGATTGTCACCCCTATAGAAGAAGAAAAATATTGAGAAGAAGAAGGAGAAATAATATGCATGTGAGGAGCAATAGATGTACTCAGTAGTTGATGATGTGAGGGTTCTACCTCCTCCTCTAATTTAGGCTGAAGTTTTAGCTTCTTATATTTCCATGGCCTTCCTTCTTCTTCTTGTGCTTCTTTCTCATCAACAGTTACCACTACTGCTAGTGGTGATTGTCCAAAACTAGGAACCCCAAAGGATGACACTGATGGAGAAGCTTTGGGTGGTGAGGATATAAAACTCTTTTTTTCTATGGCACTAAGAGATTGGGGCTAGACATCTACAGTGACTATAGATGAGGTTTGTCCTGGGGCCTGCACTGTATGAGTGAATTCTGCTTTCCCCTCTGACTCTCCACCCTGTGTTTGCAGTTTGCTTGTATAAGGGCTAGAGATAGCAAAAATATGCCATTCATCCTATATTTCCTCCCATTTCTCATCTAATTTTATGTTATCAAAAGAGTGAGTTGCTTCACAAATTTCCTGCCTATACTTCTAATAGGCTTCTATTTTTCTCAGTTTTCTAGTCTTTATTCTTTAAGGCCCTTCTTAAACTAGAAGTCATTCTAATTTTAGGGTCAAAATCATTTTCCTTAACATAAAAGGTCTCCCATGGCTTGGCCTCCTGAAAGGGAAAATTTGTCAATTCTACATACAAATCAAGAATATCTTCCTTAGGGTTTCTTCTATTTTCCCAAAAAGGACAGCCCTCATGCACAATTTTATAAGTAACCTTGTTATTACTGACCCATAAGGCTATGAAACTACTTGGGTCATATATCCATTTATCTTCAATCAAGAAGAAACCTAGGATAGTTAGCTTCCTCAGCAACAAGTGTTCAACATCTCTGACCTCTAGGGCCATGTTTTTCTCTACCCATGAAATATCATACATTTTATTTTTCTTCTTCCCAGTGCCATAGTCATTATCAACTGTAGACACTTTCTAGGTGACCTCTAAGAATGTTAACCTAGGAGTTAAAATATTGGGTAGCAACACTGGTTCTCCATTAAAACCATGGAGCCTAATGATTGTATGATGGGATCCAAAAAAGTAGTCACAAGGAATAATGCAATTTGTCATAAGGCCTCTGACACTTAGAGTTAATCTATTTTCCATAGGCTCTGGGCTTTGGTGACCAAAGGTAAGGGCAACAAAAAGTTCCCAAAATTCATATGGGTCAGATGTCTTGGACAAGATATGTGTCCATGTAGACACTGGAATGGTCCTATTATGACTGAAACTTGGGTCATACATATTCAGATGCATGTATTGTGAAAAGATGACAATGTTTTGATACAACATGAGGTGAAACATATAAGGAGAATACCTGAAAACCACTTTAGATTTGAAATGGGTGAGTTGGTCAACCATTGAATAGGCAATCTACTTAGAGAAATCTAGTAGATACTCTTGAGACTTGTCTATAGTTTTTCATCTAAAGAGAATGGCCATTTGCCAATCATAGACAGTTGTGTCCCTTTTCAATCAAAAAATTAATGTCATCATGGAAAGTGCCTCTTAGCTGGCCTATGCAAATTGTGCCCTTCTTGTTGGCAACACTAGCATAGTGGTATCATCATCCCCAAATTGCAATTTTGATATGAGAAACCTCATTTGACTATTAACATTTGCCCACATTTTTTGCATTTTGGCAATGGTGGGAAATGTTGTTGTCTTGTCATGATATAAGCCAACATGTCCCTAATAGCCTTTGGTGTAATTTTCATAATGAATTGACCCTTTTGTATGGTATTTGAGGGTGCATGAAATAATTTTGTGCATATTTCAACTAGGTCAAGGCATGGATGTACACCTAGGATAATGAATTATGCCAGTTGGAAAGTCCATATCCTCATTGCAAATGTTTCATATTATCTAGCCTTGGCCCTCTGGATACATCTTTGGTATGCCCCTCCTCGTAGAGCTTTGCCAAAATTTTGAAGGGTTAGGCTTGTGATTCCATCTATAAAATCATTCACCTTTACTGGGTCAGTCACAAAACCAACTTCGGAAACTCTAGTCTATGGATAGGTCTTTAAGGGTTGTGTAGGTGCTGAAGGATATGATTTGATGGTGAGAAGCTTATGAATGGATTCATAAATCTCAATCACCTATTGTGAAGACTGTGCCTCCTCCATATCTATGTCTATACTAGGAATAAGTGAAATTATGTAACAAGTATGGAAGCTTTACAATAGGGAAGGCACTTTTAGTAAGTAAGTTTTGCTATGAATTGAAATTATAGGTAACAAGGATTTTCTTAGCAAGCATAAGTAATCCTTAACTCTTATTATTTGGGTATTTAATGACACATCAATTCTTAAAAATATCATTAAAACTAGATAATTGTTAGTAAATCTTATTGAATCTTCATGGGACAGTGCGTCAGACATGTCATGAAAGTGGTTGCGTAATGGTACCTTGGGGAGTTTAGAGATTTGAGAAAGACTTAGTGAATGCGAGAGTTTTTGATTTTTTTTGAAAATACTCTAAGCCATGGCCACGTTTTCATAGGACACTTATTAAAAGAAAGAGCAAGAAATAAAAATGGGAAAACAGAGCAACAAGGAAAGGGAAACTATCTAACTATAATACATAAGAGATATTGCTTAAATGAAATGTTTTAGGTAAATCTCATTCACAATAATCTCTTTGTGTTTACCCTCCTTCATTTCAAGATCAAATGATTTTTTTTGTTTACATGTACAAATCTTATAGGGGCCAGTCCACAATGCCTCAAATTTAGTGTGTTGACCTAGCTTGATAGCTCTCACATCCCATTTCAAAACAACTGAGCCTACTTCGAAATGGGGATTTGAAGTCTTCTTATGAAATTAGTATTTGATTATTTTTTAATGACTCATGTGTTGTATCCCTCTTTTTTTGAACTTCTAGGAGCTCAACAAGTCTGACCTGCATGGGGCCATTCTCCTCAATTTCAATCTATTTTAATAATTGGAGAGCAGGAATCTCCAAGCTTAGGGGAATTATAGTAGGCTTACCATAGACCAATTCATATGGGGACATCTTTTTCACTTGTTTAGGCATAATTATATCATCCCACAGTGCTATATTAAGCACTTTATGCCACTCTTTATGATGATTAGCCCCTATTCTCTTAATAAGTCTAATCAGGTTCTTGTTGGTTGATTCTACCAAACCATTACGCTGAGGGTAATAATTTGAGGAAGTTTCTAGATAGATTCCATAATTTAGTGCAAATTTACATATTTTTTCCCCTAAAAATCCTTTATCATTATCTAAAACTATGGTACAAGGAGGCCCAAAGTGAGTAGTGATACCCCCCAAAAAGTCTAGGATCACATTTTTTATTACTTCTTTAAGTGGCACTGCCTCACTCCATCTGGTAAAATACTCTATGGTAGTTAGAATCCATTTGTGTCCCATACTCAACAGCAGATTAATCATTCCAATGAATTTAAGACCCCATTGAGCAAAGGGTTCATCAACAGTTATAGGACTAAGGAGCATTGTTGTATTCCTTCTCATCCCCACATAATACTGACAAGATTGGCACTTTTTTACCAATTGATAACAATATATAAATAAAGTGGGCCAAAAATAACTTGCCTAACTTATCTTTATATCTATGGTTCTTGCAAAATAATTTCCACCTGAGACTCCATGGTGCATTTCATGTAGTATTTTAATAGCCTCATCTTTCTCTATGCATCTTAAAAGTATGCCATCAGTATTTCTTCTAAAAAGAACTTGGTCAATTAAAATAAAATGGATCCCTTGCTGCCTATAGTATCTCCTCTTTTCCTGAGAGAGCTCTTTTGGGACAATCCCATGTTTCATAAAATGGATTCAATTTGTGACCCAGGAGTTATGATTAATTTCTTGTATCCTTTATACATTTTCCTTTTCTATTTCTTCAGTTATCATCTTTTCCATATCTTGAGCCATGTATAGGCACAACCCCTTACCTCTAACCAACTTAGCAAGTTTGAACTCTAAATCATACTCAAGGATATTTTTTATCCAATTTTATCTTTTTTTAGTAATTTCACCTTCCATAATGTATTCTCTGACACTAAGATGAGCTATAAGTATCATAATTTTACTTCCTATCACCATATGCCTAAATTTCTTGAGGGATTTTACCATAGCATATGCCTGTTTCTCCACAAAGTTGTATCTAGTTTCATACTCCCTAATATTCTTTAGGAAAAATGTTATTGGGTGTTCTCCCTCTTGTTGATCATCTTTCTATGTTAGGACAACAACAATACTGAACTCTCCTCCATAAACATACATTATAAAAGACTTTGAGAAGTCTAGGTTACTAAGTACTAGGGCTATTTAAATTGCTTTCTTGACCTCCTCAAAAGCTTTTACTCCTTCTATAGTCCACTTGAACACTAGGTCTTTCTTCAATAAGAGTGTCACTGGTCTCACTAGGCCTGCAAAGTCTGATATGAACCGACTGACAAAATTAATCTTTCCCAAAAAGGACTGAACTGGCTTCTTATTTACTGGTAGGGACAAGTTCGTTATAGCTATGATTCTCTCTAGATATATATAGATTCCTTTGGATACTATATGTCCCAATAGTTTGCCTTGAGGTACCACAAAGATACACTTCTTGGGATTTAGGGATATTCCAAACTCTTGACATTTCTTAAAAATAGATTCCAGATGATCAAAATGATGAACAATATTCTTGGAAAAAATAGTGAGATCATCAAGATAAATCAAAATGATTTTATTTATGAGTTCCTTAAATGCTATATCTATTTCTCTTTGAAAACTAGCTTCAGCATTTGATAGGCCAAATGGCATCTTGGCATATGCAAACGTTCCCCATTTGGTAGTAAATACAGTCTTGTGTTGGTCTTCATCAACCAGCCAAATCTGATTGTATCTAGAGAAACCATCTAGTAAGGAAAATCTCTCTGATCCAGCCACATTCTATAAAATTTGTTCCACAGAGGGTAGGGGAAAGTGATCTTTAAGAGATGCTCTATTTAGGTCTCTAAAATCCACACAGAGCCTTATGTCACCATTCTTTTTTCTGATCGATACTAGATTGGATACCTAGGTTGAGTGTTTGGTTGGAAAAATTATTTTAGATTCTAAGAGTTTCTATAACTCATCCACCATTAGAGGTTCAATCCTTGGATTCACTAGCCTCTACTTCTATCTGACTAGCTTAGATCCTTCAATTAGTTATATGGTGTGTTGAATGATGTCTTTGTTATAGCCATGAAGGTCTTCATAGGTCCATGCTATTACTCTGTCATATCTTTCACATAAGTCAATTAGTCTTTCCCTTTCCTCTTGGGTTGTGTAATTTCCAATCTTTAGTTTTCTCCCTTCACTCACTTGTATCTCAGAATAATCTTCTTTATTTGCTTGAAACCTTTTCTTATCTAAGCTTACATCTTTTGGATCAAATAGTTTTTCTAAAGTAATCAAGACTTTGTGAAGCTTATTGGTATTTAATTGAATAATTTGGTCTTTATATGCTTCTTCAATTTTGGGTTGTAATTGATCGATAAATTCCCCTGACTGATGGAAAAATGAGAGTACCTAAAAATCATTTTCAAAGACTTGCCAATTTTCATCATTTTCTGGGATAGTTGGCCTTAGTATAACTTTGAATGACTCATTGTTGACTAATAGATCAGTTGCTAGGTCAAATTGTGAGCCAATCTGTGTCATATTATCTACTTCAAAATTTTGGGTTTTAGGAACTACTTCAATATTGAAAGCTTCAAAATAATCTATTAAGTCCTAAATTTTGTGTCTATAGGATCTCATCCATACATTTTTGGCTATTTCCTTTTCTCTGATTTATTTCACCACTAGTTCTGAATCTCCTTTTACTTTTAGATTCTTTACTCCTTGTTTCTTGGCTAACATGAGCCCATGTACTAAGGATTCATATTCAGCATCATTATTAGTACAAGAAAATTAGGAACGGATAGCTCTTAAAATTTTCTCACCATTTGGACCAACAAGACAAATTCCTGCTCCATCACCATTTTTACTTCTAGCCCCATCAAAATTTAAGGTCAAAATTTCTGAGTCTTTTCGAGATTCTTGTGTCTTTGGCATTTCTTCCATGAAAACATTTGGGATTTCATGGTCTTTGTCAAATATGACATAAGTTCCTAGACTAGTAGAGTCATAATTTCCATATGGGTCACTTTGCATCATAGTTAACAACTAGTTATTTTTTTCCTCTTGGTCATGTGATAGTCACCTAACTCTTCAACAAAGACCCTTTCTTCCTTATTCAACATAGCATGAGTTGCCTCTAATTTTGGGGTTAGTTCATTTTTGATGTGATCCTTAGATAGTGACTCCGATAGTATTTTCATTTTTTGTACCATATTTGGTTCTTAAGATGAGGTGAGACCAATCAAGTGACATATAACCTCCTATCTTGGCTATGAAATATCTGGATAAACATAAGCCAAATATAAGCGGTATATCTATGACTATCACATCTTCATTTACAATTATATTAGGGGAACTATATAATTTTAATGGGAGTTGTTTAATTTTCCCTATTGTTTGCACTGATTTCCCATCCAGCTGCATAACTCCTCTAGTAAGTGGCTCATACTTTATTTTTAACTCATCTGCTATTTATTTAGGCATTACTATATTACTAGCCCCTGAGTCTATCATTACATTATGTAATAGTTTCTTTCCAACTATCAAAGTCAAATAGAAGGGCTTTGGTTTGGATTTGCTTACCTTTGGTGCATTGTTCAAAAGAGCTGTTGTCTATAGAGGAACTATGTCTTTGAGATTTTCCTTATTAGCAGGTCCTCCTTTGGTACCAATATGTTTAGGCACTACTTAGTCCTATAGATCTTCTTGCAAAAATGTATTTTGCTTAGGAATAGCTAATATTTCAAATATTGACACATGTGTTGGGGTCCTCTTCAGTTAATCCACCACATTCACCGGTCCTAGTGTTTGGGTTCTTGGATAATAAGGGTACCTTGTTTTTTCTTGAACTTGTCTAGAAATTACTTGGTTTTGTACTAGCTAAGGTATTTATTCTATAGCAAATATGTTTTGATGATCTTGAAATGGAGGAATCCCCATAATTTCATTATTTGTGACTTTAGGTCATTCCATCATCCTTTTATTGGCTCCGGTGTAGTAATTTGATTATACCACTAGATTCTTGGAAGTAGAATCTTCATTTACTAATATTAACTCTTCATCTTTAACCCATGAAAACAAAGCATGCTCAAGGGATATTTCTTCTTCTTGATGTAAGGACATCCCTTGCATCTGAGCCACCAGGACTGAATTTTCCATACCAAGGGATTGGTAGGGTTGAGTGTTAGAAGTATTTGCAAATTGTCCATCCGTTCTTCTTTGTTCTACTATATTTTTTTGTAGATTACCCATGGGACAATCTCTAGGCATATATGAGCATTATTACAAGGAAAACACCAGGCATTAGTGCCATATGCATAATTATTCTTCGCCGAAACAATTTCCCTATTTGGATTAGGGGGAACAGTCTGTGAGGGTGTAGGGATTGCAAATAATTGGTTCGATGGCTAAGGGTTAGTTTTTTTTTAAGGACCCTGATACTAATTTTGTTGTGGTGGAGGTTTATTCCTTGGTAGCCTTGATATTGGGGTCTAGGATAAGGATCTTTCTATCTTTTTAGGTTAATTTTCTCATTAGAAAATGTCTTTAAGATGTTATTGACATCATTCATCTCAAATGACTAGACATGGACATCTACTTTAGTAGGTTTTTGAGGAAATGTATACATAGACACAGGTGGGGCTATGGGATTACGGGCTTCTTGAGGGAAAGGTAAGGTAATCTTTAGAAACATGGGCATGGGAGGCCTTAGGGGTAACTTTCCAGCAACTATTAAATTGTTTTCAGCTCTAACTAGATAGTCATAGGCTTCTGGTAGAGTCTAACCTCCAAGTGACTAAATCATTATTGATATATCTAAATTTAAGGCTTTAAGATAAAATACTATAGACATACCTAGTAATGGTCTTGCTATAGTAGAAATTCTTTCCCAAGTCTTTTGAAATCTTGAATTGAAATCAATCATTGCTTCTTATGGTGCCCTTCTGATAGTAATAAATTGTTACAATAAAAAAGATTTATCACCCTTTTCTTCAAATCTTTCAAAAAAAGCATCTCCAAGCTGATCCCATGTAGATATTGTATTTGGGGTCAAAGATCTGTACCATTCTAGAGCCTTCCCCTTAAAAGAAGTAGCTAACAATCTTATAGCCACATTCTGTTGTGTGATCACATGTATTGCACAGACATTAGACACATCTTGTAGATGTTCTTTAGGTGTTTTGAAGTCTTGACTATTGAATTTGGGTAGAGATTTCAGGGAATTTACTGAAATAGGATCCCAAGTGGCTGGTCGTACTAGGAGAAATAGAGGACTACCAGTGTTCCAATTTACATAATTCCTTGGGGCTATATGTGCTCCCATATTTGCTCTTGGTGTTGTTGCAAACTGATGGACCCTTCTTCTTGAATTAGTTATCAATGGTGGTAAAAGAATACCTGGGTTCACATCATATTGAGATGTTGTTACTAGTCCATAACTCTAACTCCTTATAGCTCTCTCGTTCATACAATATTGAAACAAACTTCAAGAAAGTGTTGTCCCACTGGGCCTACCAAACAAATTTTGATGCTTAAAATTGCACTGTTTCCAACACCAACAATGGGAAGTTTCAGGAATGTGGGACTTGTGACTTGAAACAGCCTCTAGATTTTAAAGAAGCTAGCTCTTCTTTATCTCAAATGTATTGTGAGAAAAGGGATATAAATTAAATGGAATCACCAATGCAACAAAAGAAAATTTAACTATGATGATGTTCCTGAGTTTAATTTGTCCCTTAATACTAAGCACAATGAAGCTATCTTTAGGATTCAATTACATTAGAGAGAAAACAATGCACTATCAAAATAAAAGATGAAAACAAATAGAATCAAAGGCTCACAACTTAGACAATTTTTGTAGTGACACAAAAAATATCAGCAAAGGCATAGAACATAGTCTTCTTATTAATTTTCTAGTCACATAAAAGGCACAGAGGCATGCATAATTATACAAACTTTTTGAATTAAGAAAATAAAACAAAGGTAAATGATATTATTAGCCACAGCAAGAAAGTCTAAAAAAACATCTTGATAATAATCTCTTGTAGAAAATTCTCTCTCTTCTGATGATGATATTGTATATTCCTTGAACCTATGATTTGAACCCATATTTATAGCATAGGACTGGCTCAAGATTGTCTTCAAGATCCAATCCCAATAGTCTAACTAAACTCTAACTTAACTGGAAGTGTCTAACAGAAGATGTCTTTTGAACCTAAAATGTTTTGCTTCCCTAAAAGTTCATTGGTTGAATTAATTACACGTGACGCTTCCCATTATGAAATAGGCGAGGACACTTGGTAGCATCCACTAGTCTTTGTGACTATAAACCCTAAGCCAAATAACATAGCTCACACACTTTACATTAAATTCTTTCATCTTTCTAAGAAAAACAAGAAATTAGCATGTGGCACTTTCCGCTACTTTTAGAAACAAAACCCTTGAGACAGATGTTAGCATCTACTTGCCTCACTTGAAAACCATCTCAATATTTAGGAGGCACCAAAAAAAGACACTTGGAAGCTTCTTCATAACTTATACTCTTTACTATGTCTTTGTATTGGGAGTGCTCCATCTTTGACATCTGTCACAATCTGCTACTTTGAAACTTTATCAACTTATAGAAAATGGGACCCACAACACTTCTTGCTTGAGCAGCTTCAAAAAGGGAATGGGGATAGGTGGCACTTTCCACTAATCATAACAAATGACATGTGACAACTTCCACTTGTCTATAGAAGCTTTTGATATTTTTTGAGAGTCCTATGGAAGATGACATGTGGTTGCTTTTGTTGAGCTTTAGATACACTATAGAAACATTCGGGACTCATTTTAAATTCACATGGATGATGACACTTGGAAACTTCCACTTACTTTAGAAACAAAACCCAGGGCCCACCACAGTCTTTACTCAATAATGCAACAAAATGAAGAAAATACAAATGTTGACACTTGGCGTGCTCTGTTGAACTTTAACAAGGGACATGTGGCACTTTCCACTACTTCTAAAGAAATATATTGAAACCATATACTCTTTCCACTTGGTGCCCTTTACGGGACTCTGAGAGAAGCATATTGAAATAAGCTTTGAAACTTATAATAAATTTGAAACGTGGATGCCGACACTTGTTACGCTCCACTGAGTTATAACGGGACACGTGGCACATTCTGATACTTTTAGAAACAAATTATAATGTGTCCTAGTAGATGACACTTGGCAGTTTCTGCTTGAATTTAACACTTAGACAAAACTTTAGGCAAAATGAAAAACCTACACAAAATGAAAAACCCACACCCTGTGTCATAACCCTCACTGCCTTGAAACTAAAATGCGTAGGGACAAAACTTGGAGTGAACAACTAAAACTCAAAAATAAAATGTAGAGTATTTTAATCTACATCTTCTTTAACCCTTTGTGAGGTTATTTTCAAAATCTATTCTATAAATACAAGCTAAATACCTTTGGTTGTCACCAAGTACTATTAAAGAACACATTTAACACTTATCAATAAAAATCACCTCTCATGTATTAAAAATTTCCTATCATTCCCTATTTATAAATCAATCATTTAAAGATTATTATTACATGTTTGAATAATTGAAAGAGTAACCCATGAGTAAATTTTATCAAGTTGAAAGATAGATCCCTACATGCACTTGAATGTAAAATAGTACACCATTATTTTCACATAAGGAGAAGAACCACACAAATATGAAGTCCTATTTGGAGTATATGGATATGTAGGTAACCATGATTGGTAAAGGATTCATTGATATCATCTCAACTTTAATTGACATCATTAACATCTATTATTAAGGTTTCATGCCCTAATTGGAGGATCTATTATTTTGATCCAAATAATTATATCTAGAACCTATATGCATGATCCATATAGAAAATATTCAAAGTGATAGATAACCCTAACAGATATAGGTGAAATTTATTTTAAAAAGTACATATAATTCACTACAAGCCAAATCATTTGTTTTAATATGAAAACAATGATGTTATTGCCCCTATTTAAATAATAGTTTTGCTCTGCACCACAAGGTGTAGGAAGAACGTGCACGAGGGATAACCAAAGTATGAATATGTAGAGAAAATGCATAGTATAGTATCCAAATGAAATAAAAAACACATTTAATGGATTATAAGTCTTTACATGAAATAAATATAACTTCTATTCATTATCAAGGAATAGGGAAAAAAATACATAGTACAATGTCTAAAGTCTATGTGTACATAATACAAGGCAGGTCTAGCTCTCTATGTTACGACTGGATGTTATAATGGCAGGAATATATCTATATGTATAAATATTAAGGAGATGTAATTATTATATAATTATAAAAATAATAAAATATCACTAATAATTACTTTTCTATGATCGAGGAAGATATTTATAGTGTGTTGATCTTGTCAAATGTGGTAGTTAGAAATAATTAGATAATCAATTTCTAAGTTTTTAACCATTTGAATTCAAATTAGGGATATCCTTTTGGTGGAAATGGTATTTGGATCACTTATGGAACATGGATGGAGTTAACATTTACATAAGTGGATGCCATCTAGGATCATAAAATTGTGAGATGTGTAAGGGAATTAATGTTGATGGTGTACGTAGAAATCTATTATAAATGGTGTAGGAGTGAGAGGCATGTGAGAAATAATGTACATTATAGTTAGTGAGTGGGAATACATTTTGTGAATTAATATGATGCATGTGGTGTGTAGGAGTTTGTGAGATGGTGTATAACTAGTGTATTATGTGGGATAGTGGTGCATGCATGTTATGGCACAAAATTGATAATCATGTGAGACTGAGAGCTATGGTATTGAATTAAAAAATATGTAGTGTGAAATGAAGAGGAAATAGTGGTTAGTACATATAATTTGATGAGGTGGTGTGGAACTTATGTTTTTGGATTAAAGTGAAATTTGACTAAGGAGTGCACAAGTTTGGGTGAGAGGTGTGTGTTTTGCACAATAGAGCAAATGAGGAATAAGATTGGATTTGTAGGGGTAAGAAGGGATAATTAACCATTTATTGAAGATTAATGGTATCCATTACATCAATGCATATTTTTATTAATTACACTTATATTTATTGCAAAGTGTACCACTTAGATTGATCAGCATATTTCCCAAGCTTGACTATTCTGATAAGTTAATGTGTGTTATGATGGGTGCATGTGTCTATCACTTTGATGATCTAGTCCTTATCTAAAGGGTACAAGTGTTTAAGATCTAAATCAGAAGGATATTGTGTCATTATAGGCTAACAAATCAATAGAGTGTAAGGCTTGAAAATGTCCATGTTTAATACCAGGTGCATGCCCAAATATTGTCTTAGATCAAAAGTGAAGGCATTCTCACCTGTGGTGTATAAAATGGTGTATGGACCATAGAGTATAGGTTTTATATTATGGTGTGGACCTTTGAATCACTCCTTTTGAAGTTATAACTATACCTTATCACCAAATTATAATGTATGAGGTTTAAAATGTGAATCATGGTGCTTCTTATATTTGTCTTGGGAATGAGATATAATCTATTTAACCTATTGGTGATCAAACTGGACGTGATGTAGAAATTTTTTGACTTTGTCAATTTATCATTCTTGTGTGTGTAACTCAATACCTAGTATGGTATGGTATGAGATGTATATAGGTTTCAAATATTGAATACTAAGACATGCATAAAATGGATTTTAGCCAATAGAGATATAAAGAGCCTTATTTTAGGCATGTTGGATGTACTAGAGATTATCATCCCAAATGTGATCATGTAAATGTTTTTAAATTCATATAAGATCAATAATTATAGGATTGACGACCACTTAAATTTTCCAATCTATCTAAGGATGAAAATTTATTGATCAATCCAATTATGTACCCATCAAATCCCACAATGTTTACCAAAAAGGACCTATAAAGCATGGATCATGGTCAAAGATGAAAGATGTTGGTTGGCCAAAATAAACCCAAACATAGTTAAATAATGCATGTGTAGTGTTATTTTCATCTATGTATTTCCTACATGAGACCATAATATCCATCTTAGATAACTGATCTAGTACAATGAACATAGCTTCATGTTATCATCTCATCATGGGTATCCCAGTCATGAAATACATGTTAATAGACTCCCATGGCATCAATGGAATTGGTAAAGGTGTGTAAAGTCTTATCTGTTTATTCATGGGATTGAAAATGTAACAATAAACTCAGGACTTGATGTGGTGTTCCATTTCTAAGCACATGTGTGGCTAGTAGAAGAGTGACTACAATGCATCTAGAGTATTTATCATGTAGTAGTGACTTGAGGTGTTGTTGTAGTGTACCTTCGAGATGAGTCATTATCAAGGTGTGCTAAAGGGAAATAGATATTTTTGAACTTGGAGAGAATCTAGTTAGATAGGTAAAAATATACCACTTCTTTACCTTATGTGAGGTTGGTGGTACTCATTACAAAGTCATGATTAGTTGAGTAAAGGAGTGCCTGGTCTTTTAAGTTATGGCTATGCATGTCCAACACCATGATGAGCACATGAAATGATACTGAATTAAGGTAATAAAACACCATGTTGTCCTTTCCTTTCTTATTCTTGATCATGATATGTAACTTCTACAAGTAATTTATCCATTTCATGTGGCACATATTTTCTAACTTACTCTACAATTGTAAGAATTGAAGTGGTTTATGGTTAGAATGAAAAAATATCTCCTTCCCAAGAATGTAGTGTCTCCATTGATTAATTATTTTTACAATAGCATAAAATTCAATCTCATATTTAGATTACCTTTGCACCATGTCACTAAATGTCTCTAAGTGGTATGAGACTTTATGTCTATGTTTTATGAGTGTTGTATTTAGTGTCTAGTGAGATGCATCAATGTGAATTCTAAAGGTCTATACAATGTCATGCATTAAAAGAACAAGAGATACATAGTGGGATTACTTTAGTATCTCAAAAGTACATTGTTGCAATGAGTTCAATCAAACTTGTCTCTTGCATGTGTTATATTGGTGAGAGCCCAAGAGTTATGTGATAAAACAAAGACAAACATGTGGTAAAAGTTAGTAAGTATAAGAAAACTCCTTAATTATATGAGATTATACAAAATGGGGAAATATTGGATTACTTTGACATTATTTGGGTCTATTTTATTGTTATTGTATTCAATGATTTATCCCAGATATTAAATTAATGAAATGACACATGTATACTTTTGTAATTTAGCTTGAAAATTGTGCTGGCATAAAGTGCCTAAGATGCATGAGATGTTCTCCGTATAATCCTCTCAAGTCTCAATAAATATGGGGATGTTAGGCAAATAGATGATGATTATGGAGTTTAAGAAGGGCCTAATTAGATCATAAATCAAGCACATGAATGTGGTTATCATATTGGTGAGGCTGAAGGCCATGACCAACCATTCATACAGTCCTTCCCATGTCTTGAAATTTGTCTTCAAAATTTATTCCATAAAAATTTGAACCTAATGGTAACAATTATTTGAAGTCAATCTTGGTTAAGTATTGAGTTCCTCTTAATTGGACCAAAAGGTTATCAATGCATGATAGTGGGTACCAGTTCTTCACCATGAATCATTGATCACATGATATTTTATGCAAAGTCAACATGACCCATACTTCTTCGGTTTTAGGAGTATCAAACTTCCTCAAGGTGAATAAATAGGCTTAATTTTTCCATGATTGATGAGCTCTTATATCTAACATTGAATTTCATTATTCTCACAAACTTATCTATGATATAGGAGATATTCTAAAGAAGGGATTTAGGGATAAAATAAATGTGATATTTTACATTATAGTGTGTTGTAAGACCTTTAAGTTCTAGGAAAACTTTATTTTTTCTCTAGTAACTTATTGAGTTGTTATTTATGTGATGATGTGTGGTTTCTATGCAATACTAGGGTGTGATTGATTTTTGAATGCATAGGTGTATCATGGTGGATCATGAGTAACATGAAATTATACACATGGAATATGATCTTTTGACATTGTTTAGCTAAGACCAAGGTTACTTTTGTTGATGGCACATGCTCAAACAGTTTGTAAAATAAATTTTTTGCATCAATAACCCTTTGTTATGGCTTGGCTTAATATAAAGCTTCATGGTTGATTAAATATGGTATTCCTAGTAAGACATCACATACCTCTAGAGGTGATATTTCATAAGTGACATTGTCCTCCATTGGCTTGACCTTGTAATGAAATGTGCCTTATCACTAGATATGTATAACTTTGCCTTGTTATAACCACCCAATAGAATAAGTATTTAGTTTCATAGTAGTGGAAAGGCCAAGGTGATGTGGAGTCAATTGCATGATGTTCTTATAAATGCCACTATCGATGATGACATGTAGAGGTTGACATTTCACCTATAATTATGTGTGGAAGATACATTCATGTTATTTTGAGATGTCAATCATAGTAGAGCTTATACTTAGACAAGAGTAATTTACATCATTGTTATTTATTGGCATGGGTATTGATGTAGATTACATGAGTAGAGAGTACTGCATAAGGTATTCAGATTCATTGTGCATGGATGAGTGATGGTGATGACACCACTTGTCTCCAAAATTATTCTTCCCTTTGTTGAAAATACAAGGCATGAGATCCATTGGGTAGGTAAAAGTATTTGGAGGCTTCATGCTCTTGCATTAAAAGTGTTGTTACTCTAGTTTGGAAGGTTACGATGTGGATTTGTGTTGTGTTGGGGCCTTACACATTATATTGGATAAAGATGTGGCACATTATTTCATATTTTCCTTGGATTCAAGCTTGTTAGCATTATAATATGCTTGTCCCAATGTTTCAGATGTCAATCAATCCATCTTGACATGAAGATAAGTTGAGATTCCACGTACCCTATGTTTTTTTCTTAAGTTATATTATGTGTATAGAGAAGTCATGGAAAATGTCTATTTAATCTTCTAGAAATTGATCCTTACACTAGTATAATTATTATATCTTTATGTATTAAACTTCAAAATATCGAAGAGGTTAATATTACAACTTTAGTACATCAATAAAACTTTTCTAAGACTCTATTGGAATAGACTCTTATGTGATTTGTGCACTAAAGATCTCCCACCAATGAACAACTAAAATGGACATCTTTATTACTATGAAAATGATTTTCTCATCACCAGTAAAGGATTTTATGGATAAATACTCCTCAAGTTGTCGAATCTAGGAATCTAATGATTTGGTATCAATTTTACCTTTGAATAAAGGAATGTCTAGATTGACTTGTAATTTAAAGGGGATATATTGCTGAAACTATTATGGAGTGTGTTGTTAATATGAATATTAGGATGTAGGGTTGATCTGTATCATTAACTCATGTAAATGGCAAAAAAAAATTGTATATTTTCCATCTAGAGTGTTAGTGATGAGATTTTAGATTTTAAAGGATTCCTTAGGTTGATTCTAGGCATCAACCATCTTGCGTGTGCTATGGCATTATGATAGAGTTTTTGAAACAATAATAAACTAATAAACCTTCTCTATCTCATTGTGATTTTGTGGTTATAGGCATAAGAAAAAAAATAGAGTGGAGTGAAGATATCAGTTCTTCATAAATAATTCACATTCTAATTTAAAACTATTTGATCTATGTCATGGGGCCTAGGACCGAGGTGTGCATGGGACAATTTATTTATGTCTATGGAAAGAGAATGTTGAGTTCAGTAATCAAACAAAATAAAAAAAGACATTCAACAAAGTGAAAGTATTTAGTTGTAAGAAATGAAAATTCTATTCCTTAGTAATGAATATAGAAAACAGTATAAAGTATAATGGCTATATTCCATGTGTACATAGTCTAAGTACATGACTAACTCTTTGTGTTACAACTACATGTTATAATCACATTTATTTCTCTATATTTATAACTATAGAGGAGATCGAAAAGGTGTATACTTATACAAAGAATACAATATTAGTAATAAATATTTTTTTATTAGAAAAGAAGATATCCATGATAATTTTATCTTCTTAAATGTGGTATCTGGTAATTTTTATAAAAACCAATGTCCACGCTATCAACCATTTGAATTTAAATATGGGATCTCACTTTGGTGGAAATGGTAGTTGGATCACTTAGTGCACATGGATTGAGATGATGTGTCCATGAGTTAATTATAATTAGTTATGTAAAATTTTGAAGTGCATAAGGGTGTTGAAGTAAGTGGTGCATGTAGATCTATGTTATGAGTGGTGTAGCAGTTAGAGTCATGCAAGTAATCAAGTGCACTATATTTGGTGGGTGGACATGAGACTTGGCATAGAAATATGAGGAACATGGCATGTAGGAGTTTATGATATGGTGTGAAACTAGTGAACTACGTGGGATAATGGGGAATTATTATTATGGCATAGAATTGTTAAGCTTGTGAAACTAAGTGTTATGGTACAGAACTACAAAATATTGAATGCATAGTGAAGAGTGCATAGTGGTCAGTGCATAAAACTTGGGGAGTTGGCATGGGACTTTGAAATTTATATTAGAGAAAAATTAAGTAATTTAATTCATAATTTTTGGTGAGAGGTGCACGATTTTTATAGTAGAGTGAATGAGGAGTAAGCTCAACTGCATAAGACATGTGCATGGATAAAGTGTCTAGGCTCACAAAAAGGTATTTTAAATAATTTGATGAATCTTTATAGAGCATAAACATATCTTATTTCACACCTGTATCATTCAAAACCATCCATGAATGAGTAAATAATATAATTAAAATCTCTTGTTTGTGTTTAATAATACAAATTCTATTTGGCATTTCAATTTCTATATTTAGCAAATTTTCATGATGCATCACTATAACTGTATATTATGAAAATGAGTTATTTAATTGGCCTTATTTTTATAATAGATTAATCATTATTTATTTGGATACTCTCTTATTTAATCCTTATTAAAAAAAATGTTAAATAGGAAAAAGATCATTTTCAATAATTTCCCTAATTTATTAAAGTTTCCCTATATTTATGAAATTATACTAATTTAACATCTTTTTAAAGAAATTTCCAAAATATTATCTATATTTTTTAGTTTTCACTAAATTTATCCACATTTCAATTTTTTTAATTTTATTTATTTTCTAATTTTCTCTTAATACCCAAAATTTCCCTCAATAGCTAGTTTTTTCAAAATTCTCCTAAATATTTCCTACTTTTTTTTTCATAAATTTAACTATGCGTTAATTTTTTTAATTTATATTTTAATTATTTTTTTTGAAAATCATATATATTTAATATTAAATATAATTCATACATTTAAAAAATTCAATTTATATTTTATAAAAAAATCCAACTATTTTTTGCTAGGTTTATTTGGTCATCATCTACCTACTATCGTCTTGATGGTGTCTTCTCCTTAATTCATCCATATTCATGGTTCTTCCTCCTATTTTAATCGATATCCCCCATTATTATAATAATATGGGTTTCATAAACATATTTTAATTAATCATTGAACTACTAATATCCCTCAACATTATTTTATGAGTACTATGTCTCCTATCTAAGCTAAGAGGATAATGAAAACTCAAATCCACTCTTCATATTTTTCATAATTTTTCATTGATAAATTTTTTCTTTCCAAACCATTTTTATATATCCTACCCACTCAAAAAACAAAAACCTACCCACACATTAACATAAAATATAATAATAAACTCACAAACCGTAATATGTACAAATTACTCAAATTAAAGATTCACATTTATAAAAATTAACATATAAAATCCCAAATAGTCACATTCTTTTCACTACCATACAAAATAAAATTGACATTCCTTTCCCTAAAATTCCATTACTATCCTTACCTACTACACAAAATCCCAATGACATTCCTTACATTGGTGTTCCTTCTTATAAAGAGATTTAGATAACATTAATAAAATAATATTTAAATAAAATCACAAAATACTTATATTATTTTTTATTTTTATTTTTTTATGGTTAGATCGGATGGTAAAAGTGATAATGGGAACATCACCTCATTGTCAAAATTTTAATTGGTGTTGTTAGTGCCTATGGTGACATGCTAATGTCACTGATGAGTAATTACATTAAGGTTCATAATTTATTTACATATGCCAATCAAAAAATATTAATATTATAGATATAGAGGAGTTTGGAGATCATTTTTTTTTAACAGAAATAGTATTTTTATCTCAAAATCATGTTATATCTAGGTTTAGGTCATTTTTCATAAATGAGTGATAAATTTGAATATAATGAATTGAATTTTATAATCAATGTTGAGTTGCTTGATTTACCCTAATTGCATCCACTATTAAATTAATTAAGTCATTATATTAATGGGGAATTTAATTAAGTAAATTGAGTTATAAATAACATTAGGTAGTTGAAATAAGGTTGGAGAGGAATTATTCTCTTCATTTCATTACAAAATTAATCAATAAATTGATTAGTTAAGGAGGGTATCCAATTAAGGGAAACTCATCCCTTGTAACTTAATAAAAAACCACCTAATGTGATTTGGGGATAAATTTACCTAATTCACTCCACCATCGAATTAATTAATAAATTAGTTTAGTGGGGGACGAAATTATAATATCTATATCCCCTTCAACCTAATTTTAATAATCTAAATTGATTTGGTGTTTCATTTACATAACTAGATCAATTGATTAGTTTAATGAGGGAAACAAATATGGGAAAGTAATCCCCCTAAACCTAATTATGAAAATTATGGGATGTAATAATATGAAACTTGTCACACTCAACCCAATTTTAACCAACTAAAATGATTTGGCAATGAAAGTTTCCGAATTAACTCTCCCACTGAATCGATTAATCAAATGGTTAAATGGGGGATGTAATTACTGTAAATCAACCCCCTCAAAATAATTTTGACCACATAAAGATATTTTTTATTTTACTTCCCTAATTTCATCCCATATTGAACCAATATAATAATTGGTTAAATGGAGAAACATTTTGGTGGAATGGATCCACCTAAACCTAAAAACAACCACATAGTGTGAATTGGGACATATTTTTATATATTTGACTCTCACATTAAATTAATTAATTATATGGTTTAATTGGGAAATTAATTAATGAAACATTACCCTGATAAACCTAAGTAAAACCACATTAAGATAATTTTGGCCCAATTCACCATAATTGAGTATCTAGTTGAATCCATTACGTGACTGGTTTAATGAGGGATGCAATTATGAGAATTAAAATCCCATCAATGTAATGATAATAACCTTATGTTATTTTTGGAATAAATCACCCTAATTGAATTCATCATTAAAATAATTAGTCAATTATTTCAATGGGGGATGAAATCATAGGAAATCAAGCTACCTCAAACTAATTGTGCCCATATAATGTCATTTTGGAATCAATTTTTCATAATTGAGTCCTTATTGATAGAATAAATCTATTGGTTTAATGGAGGACTTAATTAGATAAAATTGAACTACAAATCACTTTATGTGGTTAAATTAAGTTGACTGGGTGTGATTTCCCCTAATGTTTTGAGACAATTTAATAATTGTTTTAATTAAAGAGTTATTTATGGAAATGTAAGCCAATAATCACATTACATGGTCAAAATTTGGTTTAGGGGTCTTCATTTCCACTAATTATATCCCTCATTTATCCAATCACTTATTTGGGTCAATTATGATGCATTTATGGAAACTGAGACCCAATTCACATTCTCTAATTTTATTTAGGTTTTAGGGGATATATCTTCCCTAATTATGTATTCTATAGACCCAATTTACCAATTGGTTGAATATTAAAGTCAATTAGGTAAAATGTATCCAAACATAATACTAGGCAATCATAATTAGGTTGAGGGAACTTGATTCCCCATAATTTTGTCCCCCATTAAACCAAACAACTAATTAGTTCAATACATGAGGAGGGGTGGGGGGGTATCAATCACAAAAAATTATATCCCAAAATGTAATTTCAACCACCTAAAGAAATTTTCGGATAAATTCAACATAGTTACATAAACAATTGAACTAATTGACTAACTAAAGTAGAAATTTAGGGAAAATATAATTCTAAATCACATTAATTAGGTTGACTGTACTTTATTTCCCTTAATTATGTTCCTAACTCAATTAATCAATTAATTGGTTCAAATAACAACATGAAATTAACAAAATGAGCCCTAAATCACCTTAGTAAAAAATAGGTTGTGGGTACCTAATTTAAAATAATTATATTTCCATTGAGCTAATAAAAATTATTGGTTGAATGAGGGACTCAATTTATGAAAATTGAGTCTAAAATCACATAAGATTGTTGTAATTATATTTAGGGTACTTGATTTATATTCACAATTAGATTGAGGGTACCGATCTCCTAAAATTATGGGACCAATTGAAAACTTTTACCAACTAGTTAAATGGGGTACTTATTTAGGTAAAATTTAAATTAAAATAAAATTTAGGTAGTCTTAATTAGGTCAAAGGGGCTATAATTCAGGTAGGTGCCTCCCCTAGTGGAGTAAATGACTACTTGGTTAAATGGGGGAGTTAATTCGAATAATATGATGTTCAAATCACATTAAATGGTCATGATTAAGTGGACATGTGATCTATTTATTATAAATCAAATCACCTCGATGCTCCAAATAGGGACTAAATTACTAAGATTAATCTCTAAACACTTTAGGTTGGAAAAATTAGGTTGAGAAGGCTTGATTTCCTCTAATTATATACCTATAGTCATATAAAATGTGAAAATTAGTAACTTGAGCATGGCTAATGATGCCTAACCATTAGGTCCCTCTTACATTCTCTCATGACCATTACAAGAATCTTTTCATTGATTCCTAATCATTTTTAGCCTTCTAGACTTGATCCCACCTAAGCCAGACCCCTATTTCAATAATAGATCCATCCCCTAGGTCCCATCTACTCAGGCCAATAACACCACACTAGGACTATAGTGCTAGTGCCACTCATGTCCACTTTTGGCACTCTTGTCCAATTATATTTCTAGCCCCAATGGTCCATTTATTTTGGTTCCCCATCCTTATCCTTGTTGGCCTAACATGAGTACATTATACCCATGACCAATAAATACCTATAAAATCACATTAAAAGATCATTTGGAAAAGGTTGGCAATTATCACTAAACAAGCAAGAATACTCAAGAAATCTTCTCTATTCTTTGCATACATCTAGATAACACACTTGAAAGCTTATTCAAATCTGTACACCAATCCCTGCCACCTCAATCACATCTAATTTAGATTTTTTTTATCTTTATACACATAATTGCACAGAGCACATTAAGAGGGAGAACTACATATGGCTTGATCCCTCTTCAAAGTATTGGTATGTAGGCAATGTGCCCACATAAGAGGTATCAATCCACATCTAGTGTATATTACACACACTAACCCCCCCCCCCTCTTTATTGAATTTTTTAAAATGAGAATGGAACATAGGGTTTAAAGATAAAATATACTCTACAAGGAGCTTTATAGGATTTTAGTTACCAAAACTTCATAAATAGGGTCTCACAAACATAGCAAACAAAACCTAAAAGCTCAGATCCTTAATACAATAACAATAGGGGTAGACTATAGTACCAGTGTCACTCTTATCCAATTTTGGTGTTCTTATCTAATCACAAAATGAATTTTAGATATCAGTTTGTGATAGTGTCCTAGTCCTGTGCAATGAATTATAGCCTCTATCTTAGTTAGATCAATTAGATTCTAGCTAAGTCTTTTTTTCTTCCCCTGATTACTATTTTTAGAAAAATTTTAATTACAATCAAAATTCATAAATTAGTAGCTTAATTATTGAATATTTTTTTATTTATTTTACTACGTAGACCCCTTTACCAAATCAAGAATAATACATGAATATTCCTAAAATTATGTTACTTGGTCGACCATGGATCTAGAAACATCGAGTAGTACCTTTTATATTTCAAAGATGCATGAAATTCATTTACACTAATAATTTTGTTATAGTTGGTGAAGTTCTATATGAGTTACCACTCCCTACTTTAGAGCCATCCTCTATACTATAGTAACCAATTTTAGTTCCACCATTAGGTCTAGTTTTTCCACTAGTTATAGTTCCTCCTCCATTTATAATTTAGACATAGTTGAGACATCCATCATCATTAAAAAGAGTGCATACACCTCCACACCTTTAATATTCTATATAGCTTCTCACTAAAATGTTTACACCTAGGGTACTCTCATTGAGATCTCATTCATCTACTCATAGAGAACATGTTCAGAGAGCTTTTCCTACTACTAGATGGGTCCCTAAGATCCCTTTCATTTCATCCACTTCTTATATTTACAAGGGAACCTCATAGTTGGTTTGAATTCTAGTGATTTTAGATCATTTATAACATATATAGCTTTTAGATCCATAGTCTTAGCATTTCCATCATGCTTCATGATCATGAACAATTCCTCTCCTTAATATAGGACACCATGATAGGGATTATCTGATGAGGCTCATCAGTTAGTATCATACTTTCCTTGCTTCCTTGTACATATATTATATCAAAAATTCAAAAACATTCAAATATTTTAAAATATAAAAACATACAAATAACTTAAAAACACCAAAAATATTTTGATTATATGGATTATACATGATTTGAATTTCTACTATCATGCTAGACTTACATCTATTATTCTATGTTTTTATTTGTCAATTTATCTACATTACCATGCTTCAGTTGATCTCTCTTGAGTGTGTATAGTGACATCCAACTCTTTGATTGCTTCAATCTACCCATTGAGGGGGAATCCTACTTCTACATAGAGACATACATTGAGATACATACCCACTGGGGGCATCTCCTACATGACTACACCATCCAAGTTATGTTATTCCTACACCACACACTCTTGTTATCATGTTGATGTACATTACTTACTAGCTTGCATAGATTAATCTATCGACACTCACTAGTATATAACACTTGTGTATTTCTTAGCATATATCTAGTCTTGTACTACATGTCTTGCATATTTTCACTACTTTCTTTGATTAAATATATGAAATTATATTCCTATTATTTACATAATTTCCCTTATTTATTTATATAGCTAGATGTGATTTTACTTTTTAGTTACTATTTGTCTCTTATATGTGCCTTAGCACATTTTCCAATATCCTTTGCTTCTATTCTTGTGTGTGCATTATGACATTTTTTATTGTCCTTTTTTTGTACTCTTTCATGTGATTGTAGCTTTTACACCAACCTTGCTTCTTCTAATTATATGTGTGTGTGGAATTTGAATGTACCTTGTATGTTTTCCTTCTAATTTGAGTGACATGTGCCCATGTCCCTCATTTTCTTGGGACCTTGCCCATCCTTGTATTATTCTTTCTTCTTGCCTTGTATGATGGTTGCTTGATTTATTTTTAGTTGTTTTTAATTCCATAATCCACATAATGCATTATTCATACTTTCTTGGATGCCATGATGGACATCATGATCCATCCCTCAATGAAAACTAACAAATAACAACTACCAACTAACAACTAAAAACTAATAACTAATAACTAACAACTAATAACTAAAAAATAAAAACTAGCTAGACTTCCAATTCCAATTCACTACATTACACATGATATTACACTATTATATCGATCTAGGCATACCCGTATTGATCTAAAAATATCTCAATTCAAACCATGTTATATCTTGAGATATCTTATCAATTATCATTGCTATATCATGTATCTTTGTACCATAACACACTTCTAGGGCTCTTTCTTCTAAAGGTAGTCATTACAAGGTCTTCATTCCTACCCTCAAAAGAGGGGGTAACAAATAGGGTTTTTTTCATAAAGATTAGAGCTCTTAATAGTCAAAAATCTAGCATTTATCATACCTAAAATATTAACCAAACATCAAAATAGTCAAAATAGACCAAGCAAATAGTGAGAATATCAAAATAATCAGTAGATTTAGCCTAAGACAAAAACATCCAACCTAGACTATAGTTTTGGTGCCACTATTGTCCATATTTAGTGGTCTTATCCAAATAATAAAAAAACTAGACTTTTTAGAAGTAGGTAGAAAAGTAGGTTCAGCTACAGTTTTGCAAAGCCAAAATAGTTTAGAATCAATAGTTTTTAGTACACTTTCATTTAGAGAATATAGATATATGGGGCCTCATACATGGCATGATGGTTCTCACTTCTAGTTTTAGACATGATAGTTGATATAAATTCTAAATTATATTCCATGTTCTAGACACCAGTGATTGGGGGCAATGTGCATGGCACATTTATTTTCTTTTCCTTTCTAAGTTTAGTATTACCCAATCATTCTTAGTAATTGCATGCCTTATTCATCTACAAGTGGTTGGCATCATTTTGGAATGGATTTCATACAAGCCCAACTTTCACATTCCTGAGTGGCTTAAGCCTAGTGCACTAATTCAGACTAGCTTTCATATAAGCATAATCTCCATCTTTCAGAGTGGCTAAGAGTGGCCTAGTTTCTAGCATAAATTTAGATATTAATGTCAACATTGTTATATCACATTACATTCATCAGATTCATTATCCATCTCATACAACATACATTTAATATTGATATCAATTCATAACTTCACTTCACAAGGCAATGATGAAGCCAAAAGATTAGTTGGCCTTTTTATTCTTGAGCCACCTATTTAGAGGGATTAGACACATAGTCAAAACATTGATCAACACATGTAAGATCACCTAACTTCACTAGTGGGTAATGATGGTGCCAAAAGACTAACTATCCTTTTTATTCTTGAGCCACCTATTCATAGGGATTGGACACATAGTCCAAAAAATGATAAACATATGCATGATCACCTAGCTTTACTTAGTGGGTGATGATGGAGCCAAAGGGCCAACCTTTGTATTCTTGAGCTATTCTCAAGGAATTGATTATTCATCTATATTCCTGATATTACTCTTGGTTTAACATACATTATGCATTACTTAGCATCACTTAGCATCATAACAGGTTTTGTATTGATTTACATACATGCTGAGGTGTATTTGTTCCTTTCTCTTCCTCTTTATTTTACCCAACCTCATACGTTATTATATTATATATAGCATATCTACTAATAACTAATCTAATTTCTATTTTCTCTTGCAAATTCACACTTTATAGTGTTATCTCTCTATGCACACCCAACATCACATATCTTCATGAGCTTCATCTTTGTAGGTAATTTCATGTATGCTTTTTATTTTTCCTTTA
This sequence comes from Torreya grandis, assembly GCA_037957365.1. Classification (NCBI taxonomy): domain Eukaryota; kingdom Viridiplantae; phylum Streptophyta; class Pinopsida; order Cupressales; family Taxaceae; genus Torreya; species Torreya grandis. The sequence goes on along the minus strand of JARHVA010001882.1, from coordinate 1,905,825 downwards.
TCTTAGAATTTTTCTTTTTTGCATCATTAGAATAAAGGGGGGGAAATGTAGTCATACAAAATGTAAAAATTAGTAAATTGAGCATGGATAATGACTCTTAGCCCTTATGTCCCTCTTAATTTCTCTCATGACCCTCATATGCATCTTTTTATTCATTCCCAGTCATCTGTATCCTTTTGGACTTGATCCTAGTTGATCTAGGCCCCTCATTCCATGATAGATCCATCCACCCAAGTTCTGTCTACTCAAGATAATATCACCACACTAGGACTATAGTGTTAGTGCAACTCATATCCACTTTTGGCACTCTTTTATAAGTTCATTTCTATCCCCAATGATCAATTTATTCGAGTTATCCATCCTTCTCCTTGTCAGCCAAACATGATTGCATTTAATGTATGACCAATATATCCCTATAAAATCTCATTCAAAGATCATTTGGAAAGGGTTGGAAATTATCAATAAAAAAGCAAGAGTAAAAGTAAGACTACTCAAGAAATCTTCCCTATTCTTTGCATACAACCAACCAACACACTTATAAGATTATTCAAATCCTTATACCAATCTCTATCCACCTCAAACACAGCTAGTTTAGCAATCCACATCTTCATACATATAATTTCATAAAGCACATTAAGTGGGAGAACTACTTATAGCTTTATCCCTCTTCGAAGTATTGGTATGTAGAAATCATGCCCACACAAGGGGCATGGATCCAAATCTAGTGAATCTTACACAAACTAACTTCCCCCCCTCTTTCTCAAAATGGGTCAAAGAATAATGGAACATAGGGTTTGAAGAGAAAATATGCTCTAAAGGGAGCTTTATAAGCTTCCAACTATCAAAAGTTTGCAAATAGGGTCACATAGACATTAAAAACAAAACCCAAAAAGCTCAGATCCTTAGGACAATAATGGTAGAGGTAGAATATAGTGTTGGTGCCATGCCTATCTAGTTCTAAGATATTAGTTTGTGATAGTGTCCCATTCTTGCATAGTGAATTTTAGCCTCTATCCCATTCAGATCAATCAATTTTTAGCTAAGTCTTTTTTTTTCCCTTTATTACTATTATTAGAAAATTTCAAATTTCAATCAAATTTCAGAAATCAGTAGCTTAATTATTACATATTTGTTTAGTGATTTTACTAGTCAAACCATTTAACTAAATTAGGAATAATACATGAATATTCCCAAAAAATTAAATCAATACCCCATTGAACAAATTAACTAATTTATTTCCTTAGGGAACTTAATTAGGGAAAATTGAGTCCAAAAATCACAGTAGGTGGTCATAATAAGGTTGATGGGACTCAATCTACACCAATTATATCTCAAATGAAATAAATTATCTATTTGATTCAATGGTAGAGTAAATTATGGAAAACTAACCCCTAGGTTAAATAAGTGGTTTAAATTATGTTTGTAGCACTTGGTTTCCCTTATTTCACCACTAATTTAAACCATTAACTATCTTACTCAAAGGGGGACTCAACTATGGAATAATAATCTCAAAATCACTTTTTATGCTCACAATCATGTTAAGGAATGCTGATTCCCCCTAATTGCAGCCCCCATTGAACTAATCAACTAATTGGTTGAGTAAAATTAATCAAAAAATCATAATAGGTGGTCAAAAATAGGTTAACGGGACTAAATGTACACTAATTTATTCTCCAATTATATCAATTGAGTGATTAATTTAATGTGGGAGACAATAATTAAAAATAGAACCCTAATGTATGTAAGGTGGCCTCAGTTAGTTCAATGTGGTATATTTACTCTATTTTCATACCTTAATCAGCCAATTGATTAATTATTTCCATTGGGGATTCAATTATAATAAATTATTCCTAAAACCACACGGATATATGAAAATTACACTAAAGGGGATCTTATTCCCAATAATATATTAGTCATTTAACCAATTGACCATTAGTTTAATGGGAGATTCAACTATTAAAATATGAGTCTCAAACAACTCTAGGTATTTTAAATTAATTTGAATGTGTTCAACATCCCCCATAGTTTCAACTCCTTCTAAACCAATTGAATTACTCATTTAATAATTAACTTAATTAGGGAAAATACTACTTAATCACATTAGATGGTGACAAATAGGCCAAGGGGATTCTATTTAAACTAATTACATACCATATAGAACTAGTTATTATTTTTTCAATGGGGATTTAATTAAAAATACTTGAGCACTAAATAAAATAATAAGGTAACAATTAAGTGAAGGGGGATTGAATACCCATAATTATGTCCACCATTAAACTAATTTACCACTTGGTTTAGTGGATGATTTAATTAGGAAAACCTTTGACCAAAATGATGCTAGGTGGTTGTATTTATATTGAGGGGACTTGATTTCTCCTAAATTCATCTTAAATTGAACCAATCAAATAATTGGTTAAATGTGAGAGCCAATTAGGGGATATTTACCCCCACAGTACATAATATGTTCTCAATTAGATTGATGGTATAAACTTCCTCTAATTACATCTACAATTAATACAATTAACTAATTGATTCAATAGGGGCTTGAACTAGGTAAATTTTATCCCTAAATAACATTATATGGTAAAATCAAGTTTTATGGGACTCATTTTCGTATACTTTCATACCCATTTAAACCAATCAATAATTGATTAAATGGGTGAGTCAAATAGGAAACATTTATCCCTAGATCACATGAGGTTGTCAAAATTAGGTTGAGGGGGTTTTATTCCCACTAAATATGTCCTATATTTATCTATCTCACTAATTGGCTCAATAGGGATGTAAATTATGGTAAATTTATCAAAAAATCACATAAGGTAAAATTATATAAGTTTTCATGGTGTTGTAAATTTAAAGTAATTTTGTTTGGTTCCACCATGTTTAGTAAAAAAATAGAAATTTTTTTGGGTAATATAGGTATAATTATGCTTATGGATAATATCAATATGGGATTATAAATTAGAGAAAATTTAGGACTAAAATGGTTTTGGTAGTTGAAATTAGTTTGAGATGACTTAATTTACCCAAATTGCATCATTAGTTGAACCATAAAGTAATTTGTTAAGTGGGGGATTAAGTTAGTGTAAATTTATAATTAAATCACATAAATAGTTTGAAATTAATTTAAGGGGTATTGAGTACCCTTATTTATATCCCACATTCCAAAAATCAAGTAATTGGTTCAATCTAGGACACAACTAGGGAAAATTGAGCCCCAAATTATCAAAATTACATTCACAGGGACTGATTTTAGGTAATTGAATCCCCCATCAATCCAACTAGATAATGGCCTTATAAATGGACTAAGTAAGGATAATTTTATCTCCAAGTTACTTTAATAAATCTTAATCACATTAAAGGTTTTTTATTTCCCTTGATTTTGTTCCACATCAAACCAATTAACTAATTCATTAAATGTGGCATTTAATTATGGAAAATTGAGCCCAACATCATATTAGGTGGTCATAATTAGTTTAATGGGATTATATTTCTAATAATTACATTTTCAATTGAAAAAATAAACTAAGTGGTTCAATTATGAAGTAAAATACATAATTGTTTTTAAAAATCACATAAGGTGGTTGAACTTATCTTGATAAGGGTACATTATCCAAATTATGTACCAAATTTAACAAATAAACTAAGTTATATAAAGGGGGGAAAATATGGAAAATTTAGTCGTATATCACTTAAGGTGTTTAAAATTTTGTTAATGAGACTCAATTTACCCTAATTTCATCCTTAATTGAACCAATTGACAAATTAGCTTTATGGGTTACTAAATTATATAAACTTAATTCCCAAATCAAATTAGATTATCATAATTAATTTGATGGGAATTGATTTCATATAATTGTGTACATAGTTAAAATTTTTTAATAATTTGTTTAACTGTGTCACAAACCAATTTCTCTCTAAGATAAATAAATTATTGAATCCATGGATTACTATGGTTGGATAGTTGATTAACTAATAATTGATTAAGCTTGATGACATATGTTGATTATGGGATAGTTTGCATTACTTAATTTACATTCTTAGTTGCTATGAGTTCATAGTACTTTTATGTTCATTATATTATGATCATGTTTGATTATTATACAACATTATTTTATGTATATAGTGATATTTTTGGATAACTACCTTCATTAGCATGAGGTGGATGCAACATAAATTATTAGCTTAGATTATGATGGAGGGAGAGTATCATTAGAAAGGGTGGCTAGATAGAGATGTTGGGGGTCAAAAGAGAATGAATCCAAAAACCCTTGCACACACCACTTAGTATATTATGTTGTGTAATTGTTTGATAAGGATTAACATAATATCTTTTATGTACATTTATTGAGATGATTATTATTATGTTTTTTAGTAAAATGTCAATTGATTCATTATGATCAGGTAGATATTTTAAGTTATTTCACTAATTTTATGATCTTACATAACTCATTTTGTTTGGCTAAATGAAATAATTTGTTTGTGTTTCCATATATATTTGGCTTGTTATGTTTGGTTGAATATTAAAACATTATTATGTTTTTATAGATTCAATAATAGTTACCTAAACTATAGGAGTTAGATAATAATAATTAAAGATTATTAATATTGTAACTACATTATGATTTCAAAATATAATAACATTGTTTTAAAGGGATTATATTAGATTAAATGCTAATTTTAAATATTTATATTCATATATATAATTAGATATATTAATATTAATTATTAAATGATTTTATAAATCATTATAATTGTTTTGTGTGTGTATGTGCACACGTGCTCGCACACACACGTGCATGTGTGTGTGTGTGTGTGTGTGTGTGTGTGTGTGTGTGTGTGTGTGTGTGTGTGTAAGTGTGTGTGTGTGTGTGTGTGTGTGTGTGTGTGTGTGTGTGTGTGTGTGTGTGTGTGTGTGTGTGTGTGTGTGTGTGTGTGTGTGTGTGTGTGTGTGTGTGTGTGTGTGTGTGTGTGTGTGTGTGTGTGTGTGTGTGTGTGTGTGTGTGTGTGTGTGTGTTTTATAAGATTTAATGTAAACTCTAAGTTTTGTTATACATAAGTCACATTGATAAGGTTATATGATGTGATTGTTTTAGTCATTGTATAGGGGAAATACATTAATCCATAGATAGTTTAAAAGTCTAGCATAGAATATAAGGATTATTTGACTTATGTGACATAGGGTGATCAATGATGGTTTGATCATTTACATGCTTATTTGATAAAATAATAGAATATTATTATTTATGGATTTATAGAGAAGCATTGATAATGATTAGATAATGAATCACTCATTGACCTCAATCACCTGTTATAGTAGTTTTTCATTTTTCTTTTAAGTATTACTTAACTTACTAGAAAAATAGTGAAATGCAAGGTTTATGAAAAATACCTAGAGATACAAAAATAGTTGCACATCACTTGAATCAACTGAATGAGGGAACTTATTTTATTCTTGGAATAATAACATACACACAAATAAACAACTTATAAAAATAGATTAATAGATAGATAGGTGAGTTTCCTGGTTAAGAACTAGTCCTGAGAAGTTAGGAACTTCCTCAAGTGGATGTTAACTCACTATTTTAACAATCAAGTGATAAATAAATAATGAAATTACAAAATATGAAGATGTGATATAGATAATTATTATGAATTAATCTTTTTTTAAGATATCAATGTAATCAAAGTATTAATCCAAATAGGCTATAATAAAATTCACATGTTCCTATATAACATCAAATTATTCCAAAGTGGATTCAATTGAGGGAGAGTAAACGATGGCACTAAGTGATAACTTAAATGCTATATTACTATGGTCAACAAAATAGGGTTGATATACAATGGGAAAATAAATAATATTAATGATATTGTGTATAATGCCAGGTAGAGTCATCTAAAATATAATGCCATGTTTGAAACGATAGAGACTCATAGTGTATTTGAAGAGAAAGTTTTAAGATAAATAGTATCATGTTTTAAAAATATAATATGGTATATATATGTCGATCATGTAGCATCAGTGCCAATTCAAGTGAATTAGCATTGATTTTATCAAAACCATCCATATTTAAAATAGAGACCTAGAGGGTGGCAAAGGATATTGATAAGGGAAATAAGTATTTATGTTGTGTTCTATGGGTGGCATAAACAAGAAAAGATAATGATAAAACAAATAAATTAAATAAATACATTTATACTTAGCTTGAACGAAGTTGTAGGGAAGATGGATTTCTTCCAATAGATGAAAATAGTCTTCCTAGTTCATGATGATTGTTGTGGATTGTGTGTAGCATAATTTTTGTAGAGTGGTGTTAATGTATCCTTAATTATCCAATAATATAAGTAACATTCACAAGTCCAAAGTTCAAGTTCTTAGAGGCAAAATTTTGGATGGGAATAAATGGATCGATGCTAATCAAGAGAATCAACACTAATCATGGGAGAATCAATAATGATTTACCTTATTTTGGTAATAGATTATTTTATCCACATTAGTTTATTCCAACCATATTAAATTTTGGGTTTATATGTTTGAGGATATTGATGATGGGGTTATGCATGGGTAAGGTGTTTAAAAGGTTAGGATTCCATGATTGTAAATATATTTAGGTGGTTAGGGAGGTGAAAAAGGTAATTTATAAAACAAATTATTTGGTGGCTAATGTTAAATGAATTAAAATTTAAGATATTTAAAATAATAACAAGGACCTTACAACATAAAAAAAATTATATATGATATACAAAAGTATAGTGTTTACATTTAGCCCTTTTTTGTGGAGTGGTATGCAATATATGACACAAGACAAAAATTGAGAGAGGTCCAATGCCATAGGTTTATATGATTAGGTATACAACCTCAAATTAGCATCCAATGCGAGATGAAGAGTGGGTGGGTGATGGGTTTGAAAAATGAAGTAGTGGATGGGATTGATAAATAATAAATAAGAGCTAAGAGCATGGATGGATAACATGAAGTATATGTTTTACACTAACAAGATGTAAGGTAATATAGGTAGAAATTCCCTGAGGCAAATCCCATAGTAAAATGATAGAACTACAAATAAGTGGGCTTAAACAAAGTATAAACAAGAGAACAAGTGATAGGGTTTGGATGATCGAAGCATCTGGTGGTTTTTATGGTGTACATGCTATATACAAACAACTATTCCCAAATAAAAATGCAGTATCAGGACCCATAGAGGGGAGATACTCAAAAAAGTGCATACCTTACGTAGGTTGTGGGACTAATAAGGGGTCTAAATATATAAACCTATATGGTATAACAAAAATAATAGGGTAAATGTGGCAAGGTAATAGGGTGAGGCTACATAATAGGACTGAATGTATGAAAAATATTGTAATTAGTGAAAGAAATTCAAATTGATACCAATCTAAAATAAATTGATGTTGATCTCCCAAACTTATGTTGATCCTAAATAAATCAACATCGATCTAAATTCAGGTATATAAGCAAATTTGATGTGAAAAGGGGTCATTTTCTATCAACGTGAAATTAATGACGAGGAAAATTTATTTGATGATCATGATGTGAGGTATAATGGAAGTGAGTGGTAGTGGTTTGAGGTGATGATGACTTTTCCAAGATGAGTGGTATTTTTTTTAAATTTCTTGAATTTATTGAGTCTTTTGCTTTTTAGGATTAGGGAAATACATTAGTAGTAGGGTATGACAGTGGTGTAGAATTGACATTGATTCTAATAAATTGATGATAATTCAAGGGAATTGATTATAATGGGTCAACATTGATTCACAAAAGAAAGTGAAAAAGATAAATTAGAGTACTTAGGGTTAGACTAAGTAGATATTTTAGGAAGGTTAAGGCTTATAAATGATTATGTTACTAGGCACGATCATTATTATGAATACAAAATCAAGTACCACCTTTATTGGATTAGTTATAGGACCAACTTAGTAATGATGAGTGGGCACACATGTAGGCCATATCTCTAAGAGGAGTGTTATTTTACCATCACATTCACCAAGATGTGAGTTTTCTAATCACATTACTAGAGTGAATGGATGTAATGACTAAGACATTTTGTCTACCCAAAGGAGAGATGATGATCAAAAAGGAGGATATATATAATATATTATGACTTTGATTATAAGGAGATGTGATTATACCTATTGATGAGTGGGGATGCTACAAATATTACCTTTGTAGTAGGTGGTTTTATGTTTAAGCCTTTATACGAGGCTAATATAGAGGGTATGGATGGTCTAATGATGATTATATTGGATATCTTAAGAGGATGTAGGTTCTCATGGAGCCTTATAGGTATGGTAATATATGCTATAACATAAGATAGTCTTTTCTTGGGTTTTGACTTTATTGGCACAAGTATATAGGGAGCTATGGGGATGGTGGACCTAGAGGAGGTATATGTTATATGTGATTGTGATTCTATAATTATAGTCATATGATCACATCTAGGTTGTATATCTCATTGGTACCCCATGGATACAATGGTACAAGATGGGCTACAATGTTGCTTTCCTATGATAGAAGTTGGATTTAGTTTGAGACTATATAGGTGATTTGAATCAAGAACTGGATTACTATCAAGGGGTCTTGAAGGGGTTACAAGATGGATATATTATCTAGAGGCCTTATATGAGATTTATTACATGGTATAAACTAGAGGTAGAGATATAAAACATTCAAAGGGAGAGGTGGCTCACATGATAAAGAGCAAACAATGTGGAGTATTTCCATTTTGGATAGATGTGGAGATAGTTTAGTTTAGTATAGGATATTTCATGGGATCCACATGCATATATATGGGATGAGGCAGAGTTTGCACTCACAAAGCTAGACACAATAGATATTTTTATAGGGATTGAGGAAGAAGAGGTATCAATTTTAGATGTAGATGATGCATGGTACATTCTAGCATTCTTAGTGTGGTGGGCAGGGTAGTTGGCTACAAGTCACGAGAGGGTAGTGTGACTTTGATAGGAGCGAGTGAACAAGGAGATGAAAAATGTTGAGGATTTAGAGTAGGAGAGGAGGATCGGGAGATAGATATAACATATATTATTATAGATTAGATACACTAAGGTTTTAATGTATTCTATTACAAGGATAAGTAGTCACAGTGCAGGGGGAACTCACCATTATGTAGATAGATTGAGACATTGTGAAGACTAGATTATACACTCTATAAGTGGTGTTTGGAACCTTAAATATAAATCATTATCTAGAAGTTGAGGCTCAAGATCATTACCACATATAAAGGGATAGTTTGTGGTGGGGAGATGGAGGCTTGTCAGGATATATAGTTACATGGGTGGTTGGGCCTAGCATGGGGTAGGAATGGACAGTGAGAATAGAAAAATATTGGGAGATACCAATAGAGATGTGGTATTATGAGTATATTGTTATAGATATGCATCTATGTATTCCATACTATATCACCCATTTCACAGCATAGGGTAGATCCTCTAGATAGACTCACATAGGGTTAGCTAGCACAGGGAGTATATCCCATGGGAGGGATCAGAGGAGGGACTAAGACATAAGGGATTGGGGATGGCGTGGGAGCAGATGAGGTTGTGGTTTTGGGAGTATCCATTTGAGTTGTATCTATTGTAATGAGTATCTAAATTTATATTTATTATACTAGTTATGGAGCCACAAACTTTGTATATAGATATTATGATGTACAACCATATATATATATATATATATATATATATATATATATATGTATGTATGTATGTATGTATGTATATGTGTAGATATATATATACATACACATATATATATAAGTATATATATATGTATATATTTATATATATACACACATATACATACAAACATACATACATACACACACATATATATATACACACACACGTACATATACATATATACATATACATACATATATATATATATGTATATGTATATGTATATATGTGTATATATATATATATGTATGTATGTGTGTATATATATATATACATATATATATATACACATATATACATACATACATACATACATACATACATGTTTTTATAGGGATTGAGGAAGAACAGGTATCAATTTTATATGTAGAGGATGCATGGTGCACTCTAGCATTCTTAGTTTGGTGGGCAGGGTAGTTGGCTAAAAGTCACGAGAGGGTAGTGTGACCTTTATAGGACGGAGTGAACAAGAAGATGAAAATTTTTGAGGATTTAGAGGAGGAGAGGAGGAGGAGGAGATAGATATAGCATATATTATTATAGATTAGATACATTAAGGGTTTAATGTATTTTATTACAAGGATAAGTGGTCACAGTGCAGGGGGAACTCACCATTATGTAGATAGAGTGAAACATTGAGAAGACTAGATTATAAACTCTACAAGTGGTGTATGACACCTTAAATATAAATCATTATCTAGAAGTTGAGGCTCAATATCATTACCACATATAAAGGGATAGTTTGTGGTGGGGGGATGGAGGCTTGTTACGATATATACTTACATGGGTGGTTGGGCCTAGCATGGGGTAGGCTTGGATCGTGAGCATAGAAAAATATTGGGACATAAAAATAGAGATGTGGCATTATGAGTAGATTGTTATAGATATGCATCTATATATTCAATGCTATGTCACCCATTTGGCTGCATAGGTTAGATCCTCTAGATGGACTCACATAGTGTTAGCTAGCACAAGGAGTATATCCCATGGGAGGGATCAGAGGAGGGACAAAGACATAGGGGATTGGGGATGGCATGGGAGCAGATGAGGTGGTAGTTTTGGGAGCATCCATTTTAGATATATCTATTTTAGTGAGTATATAAATTTA
>JARHVA010001882.1:1875000-1890000 GCA_037957365.1 Torreya grandis | reverse complement strand
CCTATGATCAAAGCCTCATACTCTTCGATATTATTAGTGTAATCAAAATCAAGCTTAAAAGGTAAAGGTATATGTATCATCTAGGGGGATTAGTATAATTACATCTCCCCCACCATACTTGCATTTTGATACATCAAAAAATATAGTCATTTTATATTATGGATCTATTTTAGATATGGTGGCTATAGATTCATCTGAGAATTCTTAATATTCTGGTTAATTTTTAGCAAGAGATACCTCAACAAGCTGATCAACAATGATTTGAAATTTAAATAGTTTTTATGGATAAAATTGAGATCAAATTCTACCAAAAGCATAGCCATTTGGACATTCATTGATTCTAATAAGGTTTTGAATCTATAAAATTTAAGTGATCGATGATCATGACAACATAAGTTTTTTGATTTAAGAAATAGTGGCGAAGCTTAAAAGCTAAAAAGACCAAAGTTATGCACACATTTTATTTATGTGAATAATTTGTCTCATATTCAAAAATAATGTGATTGATATAGTAAACCTCATGATATTTATGTTTTTTATCATGATGGATAAGCATGGCCCCTAGGCCATGGTCTGTGGTTGAATAAACAAAAAGAATGGTTGCCCTTCCTTTGGAGGAATGATAACTGGTAGTGAAAAAGGTAGATCTTAAGTGAATCAGAGGCCTCCTAATAACCTGAGTCCCAATTAAAATGGATATCCTTCATTAGGAGGTGATGGAATGGTTGACATGAATTAGATATCTAGGAGATAAAATGATGAATGAACTAAAATTTTCCTTACAAACTATGTAGTTGCTTAAGATTAGATGGGGGAAGAATTTATAAAATGGCTTTGATCTTAGTGGGGTCAACTTATACCCTCAAATAGTCAATTAATCCTAAAATCTTACCTATCAAAATTCCAAAAATGTATTTCTTGGAACTTAGACAAACATGAAACTATATTAAGCAAGCGAACATTACTTTCAAGATTGAAAGATGGTCCTTTCATAGTTTCAAATTACCTAGGAGATCATCCACATAATCCACAACATTTTTATGGATTATATCATGGAATTTATAATTTATGGCTCTTTGATAGGTGGATCCTACATTCTTTAGGCTAAAAGGCATAAATCAATAGTATAAAGTCCCCTAAGGATTAATAAATGAAGTCTTATGTTGATATTTTTGAGAGATAAGGATCTAATTATATCCAAATAAACCATCCATAAGTGACAACATTTCATGATAAGATGTTAAATCCACTAATTGGTCAATATTATGAAGAGGTAAATCATCCTTAGTGTTGTTCCCAAAATTTGTCACTTATTTTTAGGACAACATATGAACTATTTTGGTCCTAAAGGCCAAAATTATCTCTTCCCTTCGCAAATTTTTTTTTGAGCCTTCAAAATTCTTCATTATTCAAGCTTTTTCAGCTAACAGACTCTGTAGGCTGATTTCTATAGGCTTCACAGGCTAATTTCTATAGACTCTGTAGGCTGATTTCTACAAACTCTGCAGGCTCATTTCTATGAACTCCATAGGAAAGAAACAAGTTCCAAACACATAGGCAATTTCAAGGTTGGTTCAATGTCAAGGTTCAACCAAAAGGTCCATTGACAAGCTTTAAACAAAAGAATGAACCGTTGAACCATTGAAGCTTGAACCAAGATGGTTGAAAGGGTTCAAAGGTTCAACGAGTTCAAAAGTTCAATGACATTAGCAAGCATAAAGATGTTAAGCACTTCAACAAAATTTAATAGTTCAACCACTTCAGCAAGTTTAATGGCTTCAAAAGACTTAACAAAAATAAGACGGCTTGAACTGTTGAACCATTGAACCTTGAACCAAAATGGTTCAAAGGTTCAATGGGTTCAACGGTTCACAGGTTCAATGCGGTTGGTTCAACACGGTTGGTTCAATGTGGTTGGTTCAAGCGGTAAAGTGAATGAGTGGAACACAAGATTGATTTGTTGAACCATTAAACCAAAGTTGGTTTAATCGGTCGATTCAATCAGCCATTTCAAAGGAGTGCCCCAAAGTAAAGAGACCAAGTGCCCTTCCAAAAGGCAATGAATAAAAACCAAGTGCCCTTGTGAAGGACACTTAGGAGCCAAAAGGACCCTTGTAAATTTTTTGAAAGGTAATCTTGGAGATTAAATAGCCCTTGTGGAGTACAGGTGATGAGAAAAATGGACCTTTCTCAAGACCCCAAAGGGTAGGTCCACTTCAAGAATGATAAAACAAGAAAGTAAAAAAATGAATGAACCAAAGACATGATGAAACCGAGGAGGCCACCTGAACCATTGAAATAGTGGACCAATGACATCCACACCAACGTCAAATCTATGGTAATGAAATGTTTGTTGATTTTTTAAAGTGGCACAGAACTTGAAAACAAACTTAGCGACCAGCTGAAGGGGGAGCCAAAAGGCTAGTAGAAAGGGGAAAAGATAGCCTGAGAGCTCAAATTGCAATAGGAAAAAGGGAAAGACCAAAAATATCTATGCAAGAGTTATTCTAGTAGGTGTAACGGTCTACAAAGTAGACATTTGAGCCTATAAAAATTGAAGGTGTGGTCTATTTTTCTCCCTTAGAGTAGAGGAAAAGTGGATAGCTACGTAGATATCAGGTGACAGACTAGATGACTCAGGCCCAGGAGAAGACATTTGAGATGAATTGACATGACACAGTTAAAGTAGCCACCTGTTCTATTATGGTCCCTTGACAAAACTAAAAATGCATTCAAAGCATTAAATGTAGCATGGGTCATTCCATGGAACAAAGCACCAAGCCTTTCTTGGATGATATATAATGTAATGTCTTATTTTATGCAAAGGAGATCTCTCTGTTATAGAAGCAAAAACTCTGCCAAAATTGAAAGGTGATTACTGAGACTTTGAACTCAGATTATTAATCATATTTCTTTGTCTTAATGAGAAAGCAAGTTACTTTTATACTTTTTAATATTATAGCTTGTGTCATTTTAGGATATTATTATTATGTCTATCATTTGAATGCATTCTTGTCCAATTAATGAAATAATTAGAACTTGTGGGATTAATCAGGAAGGTGTCTTGGAGCTAATTGTGGGAAGTCTTTATGCTATCTACAATTTCCTTTAATGTGTTTGTCTATTTTATATTCCTATGTAAAGGACCTTATGATGACTTTGTGCCCTCATTATCCTTTGTATTTCACTCTTGGTCAATCAAGGTGGAGACTTTGTGCTACATCTCAGTCTGCTAGTTACTACACCTTTTGTTACCAATTACTTGTCACTACCTGAAAGAACTCTTGTTATTTCCTGAAAGACCACTTCTAAAAAAAGAGAAGTGCCTTCAGTGTCTTTACCAATATTTCTCCTTTGCTTGTGAACACCATCTCTGAAAAAAGAGAGATGGATGGTGTTATCCTACTGTTGAGTGTTATTTTATACTTATATATATAGTATATAGCTCCTCATAGTTATAAGGGGACCTCCCCTTGATGAGAGGAGAGATTCATCCCCTTTTGATGTGGTAAACCTGCACATCTAGACAACCAATCTCCCTATGTTGTGGTTGAAGAGACCTATTTTTCTCATTAGTTAGCTGGTGAAAAAATATTTACCCAATAATTTTTGGTGACTCTACTGGGGAAGAGCGCGTAGTTTGAAATCTCAAGCTTCAAGTTGAATTAGATCTTGCTCTTTACCATTATTGTTCTATAATCTAGCAACTCCATGTTATACCAAAAACTAGAGAGCTCAAGGTGTTGTTGATCCTATTTTTGAGTTGGTGTAACAGAGCAATTTTGATTTTTTTCCTCCACAACCTCACCTTCAACGAACTAGGAGTCTTCTACCTACCAACAATAGGTCACCAATACAAGGTAGAGCTTCATTTTCCTTTGCTAGTAGTTCTTTGCCCATACATACCCCACCAATATTTGTTATCCCCCCTTTCCAGAGCCATATAATGGTAGTTTAAGGCCCCTAGGGTAACTCTTTTGGCCCACTCAATTTAACCCCACCTCTACATGAGCTACCACACAGTTCAAGGAAGAATTTTCCCAAATTTTTTGGTGATAGGAGAGTTCATCTTGATGAACACATCATAGCTTTTAGCATAGCCTATGGTGTTATAGGCATAAAGTATGAGGTTGTAGCAGTCAGGCTGTTTGTGGAAACATTGCAAGGTGATGTTGCAGACTGGTTCTACCATCTACAGGGTGAGTCAGTGACTAACTAGGATAATCTCAAAGCCAAATTTGAAGCAAGGTTTAAGCCTACAGAAGATGTGCATGGCCTGCTTGACCAACTCACATAGATGAAAAAATAACCTCATGAACCTATGAGGGATTTCATTACAAAGTTTGACAAGCTGAGGAACTAGATTCCTACCATTGCTCAACCAACACCTAAAAAGCTCAAATGTTTCTTCATCAACTCATAGCTACCTGAAGTGAATTTTCTATTGAAATGGGCTGGCCACATAGACTTTGTTTCTACTCAGGATTTGGCCACTGAGGTGGAAGATGATCACATCTTGGTAGGGAAGATAAGAAGAGATCCTAATAGAGGCAAATCTTTTTCATCTTCTGAGAATTCATCTACAAGAACCACTAATCAAATGGTGCAAAAGTTTGTAAATGAACTGCTAGCCTTGAAAAGACAAGTGGCCCAAGGTATGTCTATTCTATTGTAAAGAGATATACCAAGGAGGACATTCCCCAATTAGTCATATAAATGCAATGCTGTCATAATTTAAGGGTAGCCAAACCATATTCCTCCCCCATGGGGGAACCTTGCCATTGAAGCACCTCCAACCAATTCAACAGTTGGATATATTAAAGTAGAATCAAAATTCTCCTTCCAGCCTAAATTAAACCCTAAAAATGATGCTAATCTCTTCGTTAAGGAAGAAGAAGAATTATCTGGTGACTCCAACATTGGTTTCTTGAATTACCAGGATGAACTCAGAAGTAAAGGTGAAGTGTTTGATAGATCATACACTGTGTTCACTTGATCTAAGAATTAGTAAGCCCAGCAAGCTGATAAAGAAATAACAGAGGAATGAACTCAGCCTAAAATTTGAATTTCTAAGTGGGGAACCACTCTACCCTTCCAACCAAAGGACCCAGTGACTGATAAAAAGGTAAATACATCAAGAATTCCTACACCTTCTACTTCAAATTCGTAGACCAGTCCTGTCCCTCCCAAAAAACAAAGGGATGAACTCCCATACTCTATTCCTAGTTCATTTCATACATTTGACATAATTGACCATGTCAAGCTAACTGAAATTCAAATGTCTAAATTTGAATTCTTGCAATCTAACCCTAAGCATTTGGATAGCTTAGTGGAATGTGTGAAGAATAAAAACATCCCTACAGGACTAGTTGTTCCAAAGGTGACTCCCACGTCCACTCAGAATAACCTTGTCATTACTCCTCCTACTGCTCTTAGAAGGACTAAACCATTTTATGTCTCCCTACTGATAAATAGACATTAGCTAAATAATTGCATCATAGACTCAGGTGCATCTAACAATGTCATGCCTGCCAAAGTAGCTGAATCCCTTGGTCTCACACTAACCAAGACATTTGGAAGATGTTTCTCCATGGAGAAAAAGTAAGTGCCACTATTGGGACAAATTAAGGATGCCTAATTTACATTTACAACATTCTCAGACAAGAGGATTAAGATGACAGTCCTATTGGCTGATGTCCCAGCCTCATACGACATCCTTCTTGGACAAAATTTCTATAAGATTGTTGGTGGAGAATTGAGCATGGACCTATCTAAGGCGAGGATCCCTGTCAAAGGGATCATGCAAAGGCTACTCCCTAAAAAGGAATAAAAATATGTGATCACTCAAACATCAGCCCCTAAAGCTCAAATTCTATTTGAGTCTTCAGGAATGGGTAATTTTTTCTTGACCATAGAGGATGTTCATGTTTTAGTAGAAGAAAGTCCTATAGGTGACAATCCAATAGTTAGTTTAGATAAAATAGCAGAAGGCATGAGAGAGCATAGTGTAATTCCAAAAGAACTTTCCTCTCCAAATGAATAAAAATTTGAGAAAAAAGCAGTTTCTAATGATGTATGGATACTAGAATTTGATGGTAGTTGCTCTTCTACTGATGCTAGAGCTAAGACAGTGTTGATATCTCCTCAAGGAGATATTTTTCCTTCTTCATACAAGTTGTAGTTCAAAAATACCAATAATGCTATTGAGTATGAATATCTATTACTTAGGTTTAAGGCAACTCAAAATAAAGGTATCAAACTCCTTCATGCTAAAGGAGATGTTGCACTGATGGTTTATCAAGTGAGGAACCTATTTCAAACCAAGAACAAAAGATTGTGCCATTATCACAATTTGGTATGGGATAATATTGAAAGTTTTGATGCTTGCAATATATCTGTAGCACCCAAGGAGCTTCATAATTATTCAAATTCATTGGTTTTCCCTTCAACCTTCATGGTTTCTCACCCTAATTTCAAAGATAATAGGTACACTATCAAAATGGTCTTATGATCAAGTGTGCCTGACAAAACTAACTATTGGTAGGTGTTTGATGCTAACAATCAAATCATGTGCTAGACTAAACGAGAAGAGCAACAAGATATGGTAGTGGACCATACTATTGCATGCCAAAGTCAAGAGAAGGAACTCTTCACCAAGAGAGCAAAGATTTATGGTTTTCAGATTGGAGACCACACCTTGCCATGGGGCAAGAAGAGAGAACTGAAAGGAGTACATAGAAAATGTGATTATTAGTGGAGAGTTCCATTCACCAATCACTAATTCTATGGATAATATGGTTTATTACTAGTTTATCAAGATGGAACACCATTTTCACTATCTCACAGTGGGTGGTATCTAAAGTGCTTTAATTCTTGAAGCATCATATAAGATCATCAGTACATATGTATATTTGTATAGTCTTTGTTCTATTTTGTACTTTTCTTTTTCATTTTTGGTACCTTTATTTTTTGGGTAGCAGGAATCCATTTCCCAATGAAATACTTGAAGGAACTAGAGATTTTGGTTTCTACTCCCCTCAATTGTTCCAAAATTTCAACTAAAGGAAGTTCCCCAACTGGAGCCAGCTATTGTTCACAAAATCTGTCACTTATTTTTGGGACAAAATATGAACTATTTTTGTCCTATAGGCCAAAATTCTCTCTTACCTTATCAAAAATTGTTCTAAGCCTTTAAAATTCTTCATTATTCAATCTTTTTCAGCTAACAGACTCTCCAGGCTGATTTCTATGGACTCATTGTGTTGATTTCTATGAACTCCGCAGGCTGATTTCTACGAACTTTGAAGGTTGATTTCTATGGACTCTACATGCTGATTTCTATAGAATCTATAAGCTCATTTCTATGGACTCCATAAGAAAGAAACAATTTCTCAAAACTTAGGCACTTTCAAGGTTGGTGCAATGCCGAGGTTCAACCAAAAGGTCCATCGACAAGTTTCAAATAAAGGAATGAACCGTTGAACTGTTGAACCTTGAACCAAAATGGTTCAAAGGGTTCAAAGGTTCAATGAGTTAAAAAGTTCAATGACATCAAAAATATTGAAGATGTTAAGTACTTCAGCAAAATTTCATAGTTCAACCACTTCAGCAAGTTCAATGGCTTCAAAAGACTTAATGAAAAGAAGAAGGCTTAAACTATTGAACCATTTAACCTTAAACCAAAATGGTTCAAAGGTTAAATGGGTTTAATGGTTTAAAGGTTCAATGAAGTTGGTTCAACGTGGTTGGCTCAATAGGTCATGTGAATGATTAGAACACAAGATTGAACCATTGAACTGTTGAACCAAAGTTGGTTCAATCGATCGATTCAATCGGCTAGTTCAAAGGAGTGCCACAAAGTGAAGAGACCAAGTGCCCTTGCAGAAGGCAATGAACCAAGACCAAGTGCCCTTATGGAGGACACTTAGGAGCCAAAAGGACCCTTTTAAATTTTCCAAAAGGAAATGTTGGAGATCAAACAGCCCTTGCAGAGGGTAGGTGATGAGAGAAATGGACCTTTATCAAGACCCCAAAGGGCAAGTCCCCTTCAAGAAGGATCAAACAAAAAAGCAAAGAAGTGAATGAACCAAAGACATGATGGAACCAAGGAACCAAGGAGGTCACCTAGATCATTGAAATAGTGGACCAATTACATCCCCATGGATGTCAAATCTAGGGTAATAAAATGTTTGTTGATTTTTGAAAGTGGCACGAAACTTGAAAACAAACTCATCAACTAGTTGAAGGGGAAGCTGAAAGGCTAGCAGAAAGGGGAAAAGATAGCCTAAGAGCTCAAATTGTAATAGGAAAAAGGGAAAGACTAGAAATATTTATGTAGGAGTTATTCGAGTTGGTGGAACAGTCTACAAAGTAGATATTTTAGCCTATGAAGATTAAAGGAATGGCCTATTTATCTCCCTTGGAGTAAAGGCAAAGTGGACAACTATGTAGATATTAGGTGACATACCAAATGACTCAAGCCTAAGAGAAGACATTTGAGATGAATTGACATGCCAAAGTTAAGGTAGATACCCTGTTCCAGTATGGTCCCTTGACAAAACTAAAAATATATTCAAAGCATTGAATGCAACATGGGTCATTCTATGGAACAAAGTTCCAGGCCTTTCTTGGCTGATATATAATGTAATCTCTTATTTTATGCAAAGGAGATATCTCTATTATAGAAGAAAAAACTCTACCTAAATTGAATGGTGATTGCAGAGACATTGGGCTCAAATTGTTAATCATATTTCTTTGTTTGAATGAGAAAGCAAGTTACTTTCAGACTTTGTGCTGTTATAACTTGTGTCATTTTAGGAGATTGTTCTTATTTATATTTTCTAAATGCATTCTTGTCTAATTAATGAAATAAGTAGAACTTGTGGAAGTAATCAGGAAGGTGTCCTAAAGCTAATTGTGGGAAGACTTTGTGCTGTCTACAATTGCCTTTAATGTGTTTGTCTATTTTTTGTTCCTATGTAAAGGACCTGGGGATGGCATTGTGCCCTCATTGTCCTTCATATTTCACTCTTGGGCAGTCAAGGTGGAGAATTTGTGCTACATCTTAGTCTATTAGTTACTACACCTTTTTTTACCAGTTACTTGTCACTACCTGAAAGAACTCCTACTATTTCCTGCAAGACCACTTTTGAAAAAGAGAAGTGCCTTCAGTGTCTTCACTAGGATTTCTCCTTTGCTTGTGAACATCATCTCTAAATAAAGAGATGTATGGCATTATCCTACCATTGAGTGTTATTTTCTACTTATATATATAGTATATATCTCCTCATAGCTATAAGGGAACCTCCCCTTGATGAGAGGAGAGATTTTTCCCCTTTTGATGTGGTAAACCTACACATCTGGACAACCAATCTCCATATGATATGGTTGAAGAGACCTATTTTTCTCATCAGTTAGCTAGTGACAAAATATTCACCCAACACTTAGAATAGGTGAGATTAAGGTCACCTAATTTATTATAAAGACATAGTCCCCCTATGGGCTTTATGATGGGGATGATATTAGATACCCATTGAGGGTAATCAATATGATGGATAAAGTTAACAGATAAGAGACATTGCAAATATTCCTTGACTAAGAGTGTAATTTGAGGGTCCATCTTTCAAATATTTTTCTTTATAGTCTTGGCATCAAGGAATGTGACAATTTTATGGATGATAATTGTATATTTGATATCAGGTATGTCACTATAAGACCAAGTGAATGATTCACTATGATCTATCATAAATGTACTGAAATCATAGTGCTCATAAGGATCTAAATATTTTTTGACCTTATAAATTCATGGAGTTTCATGAGATACTATATTAATGTCAATGGTGGCCTCATTTAATATACTAGAATTTTTAGATAGAAGGGATTTACATAGATTAGAGTTCTTTATGCCTAAATGAGTTAAGATCAACTCATCATCCTAGCACTAAAGAGTAGGGATGGTGGGAAAATCCTACCCTATCATGTGTGGGTAGGATAGAGGAATGTTTTTAAATTCCCCATTTTTATGATAGATAAGAGGTTATATAGTGATGGTATTGACTAAAAAAATGTTTTTGGGAATGGATATGATGCCATATATCAAAGAGGGGGATAGATAGTGACAATGATTAGTCCTCTTCAAGAATAGGTAGAAGAGTAACTTCTGGGGTAGTTTTGGGTTTTTTTTAAAAACCAAGGCCATGTTTTTGTAGGGTTTCTTAAAATATCCTAATGTAACCTCATGTTGGCCTTGGTTTTAGCATCTTATGCCAAAAGCCTTTTAAGCACACCCTTGTAGGTATGTTTTTGAAAAATGGGGTTTATATAGGAATGAAAAGTTTGAGGTAAATGGTTTATCATGGTTTTGGTTAGTAAGACTTGAAGAAGGATGATCAATCCCCCCATAGATCAAATGAATGTGAAATAAAGGTTGACCAAAGTGAATAGTCTCTACTAGGTTAGGACAATATGTAGGTTGCTTATCTAGATGCCCATATTCTTGAGGAGTTGGGAGAGTATTGAGTGTCATTAATTGATACTCTCTAGTGGATAGATGCTAAAACATAGAATCAATGAAATCGTTACCAATATTTGATATAGGGATTATCATACTAGATTATTCCTCATTGGATGATGATGGGGTCATGTTTTATAATGAAATTAAAACCTTATTTGGTTAGAATGTAAGGTTATAGGTTTTAAATGGATGGGGATCAGCCAAAATATTGTGGATTTTTCACTCATATTTGAATTTAATACATTGATACAAGGTGGAGGGGATGTAATGTATGATGTATATCCAAGGATGTCCTGATAGGATGTTGTATTGAAACTCCCCTTTTGTTATGTAAAATAATTTAGGTAGAATGTGTATGCCTATTTGTATGGGAACGACAACTATTCCTAATGTAGGGGCCATAATATCATTGAATGTTCATAAAACAACTAGGGATTAGGAGAAAACCATTATAGGTAATTATAGTTTCTTAAATTCATGGAAAGATATGATGTTTATATTTTCACCATTATCAATCATTACACATCTGATTCAAGTCTAATCAATTTGGGTAGTGATAAATAGTGGGTGATCCTAGTCATCAAGATGTAATAGTGATATTTCTGGATCATGAAATGTTATGGATAACAAATTTTGAAGTGATGTAATAAAATACAATAGAGGCTAGGGTTCAAAAACTTATATCTTAGTGGCATACAAGGATTATATCATAGCCTTACAATGTTATAAAGATTTCTAGACAATTTCATTGTAAAGACATCTTGATCGGGAGTTGGTGAAGCTACTTTAAAAGGGATACTTGTATTAATTTTAAAGCATTATTGTTTTGTGTTTTTCTTAAAATAAAATTTTAGGTTTTTGATCAGGCATTGTAACACTCTTTATGACAATATATATGGATTTTACAATAGTTAATTTGGCTTTATAATGATTGTGGGTTTTGTAACCCTAGGTTTGGATCATGCAACTATGTGAATCATGTCTATCTTAAACAAAGGTGGATTTGTCATGTTTTTAGACTCATCCACATCTAGATGGTTTAGGAGGTGTTAATATTGAGCTTTATCGAACATTTTATCTTCCTTTGAAGTCCATTTTTATATTATTTGTAATTTACTATTTTTTGAGGTGGATGTTACCCTATTAGCTTGATTATGGGGATAGTCATGATCTAGTTGTTCCATTAAAAGATCATCTTCTTCTAATAAGTTTCATACCAAATTTCTTATCATGTTACAACTTTCAGTATAATGTCTTGCTATTTGATGACACATGCATTTATTCTTTTATCGATATCACATTTTTCTCTAAATATGAGGGTTAACTAGTTTTATGGGTGGTAGAGTGACATGGGATGTTTGGATAAGTTAATCAAGGATCTTATAATAAGACCCCTTCAATGGATCCTAACTAGGTTTTTTGACCTTCTGAGGTAGGGAGGTTGCTTTTGACTTCAAACCTTGATCTTTAGAAATGGTTGTTTGAATATTTCCTAAAATAATTACTTTGTGCTTAGGATAAGTCCTTACACCTAAGCCCTATGGATAGTAGGGGTTTAAAGGGTTATGTATTGGAATTATCATGGTAGGAAGATCCATTTGAGATGGTACATGATCTTTAGTAGATGATTCTATGATGTTAGATTTTAGTCTACCCAAAGGATGGTGTCCCAATATATATACTTTAGTTTGAATAGGTGACAAAGGTACCTTCCATTTTTGAATCTAATCAGGGGTAGTGGGGATATCCACCTTATGGAGTTAAATCCTAATGGGATTATATTGAAATTAATTTCCTCATGATGCCTTGAGGTTTTTAGTTTTGATATTTATAGATATTCCCTTAATTTCTTTGAGATTTAGCTCTTCTTGATTAATAAGGGGAGCTAGTGTTGGGTTTGTTTGATGTAATGTAATAGTTTACTTAAGGGTAGTAAGCTAGAGGGGATGGGTATGCTACATAAAATTATTGAGATGATATGAGGAATGGTATGCATATCTTATGGAATGTCTAAATAATCCTTTTCCTTGATATCAATTCCTCTTTTATTTTTAGGAGATCATCCTGAATGTTTTTAGATAATGTTTCCTCAAGTGGATCCCAAATAATGAGATCCAAAAATATTGAGTGAGTTTTTTGGATAAATTCACTCAATTAAAATGGGTTGAATCCATCACCTATAAGGATATTGGGGGAAAAATCACTACAAAATTCATTAGGTAGAAGATGATCATGGATCATACTAATCACATAGGTCTCATGGTATGAGGTGTATCTTGAATTAGCCTAGATGGAATTAGATTTGGAAGCATGATTAAGGAATAATTGTATAAAGATGTCTATGAACTCATTGGGGGGGGGGGGGAGCATTGGGGTTGTCTAGTTGAAGTTCCCCTTGATTTATAAGGTTCTATTCTAGACCTTTAAAATAGTGACACATATTGACATCGTGACATATTACATTATGGAAATTATGAAATTCATTTTCCTTGAACAAACTAGGTTTAGGGTGAGAGTCATCAAGAGGTCTACTAGAAGAATTCAATGATAGAACCCTTTAAAATATTATCTAATATAGATGTGTAAGTCTATCCTAAAGGTGTATAATATCATGAAACAAAATATGTTAAAGGTTTTTTGGATTGTTCCTGAGATTTAGATGGCTTGAGTTTGATTTTTTTTTACGAGAGTTATGATTTTAAGACTATGGAATTAGTAAATCCTTTGGTTTTATTTTTGTAGGTCCCTTTATATAGATTATGTTTGAATGTTTTACTATGTAATTTCCATTTACCTTCTTCCAAATCCAAAATTTCTAGTTTACGGTCCATTGAGAAGGCCTCATCAAAAATTTTGAATGATTTCACCCATAATGTTGATGAGATATATTTATCACATGGTCTCACAAATAATTCAATTAGTTTGTGTTGTAAGATGGAGAAGGTGAGTTGGCTTATGAGACTTCTCCATCTATCCATGAAATCAATGATAGATTCATCATCAAACTATCTGATGGCATAAAGGTTGGTGATAGTAAATTTCATTACAATGTTGATGAAGAAGTGATCTAAACATATTTGGGATAGTTACCCAAAAGAAAATAGGTAATGTTGAGTATCAAACTATACCAATCTAAATCTACTCTAGCTAGCAACATGGGAAAGGATCTAAGGAGAAGAAAATCATTATGAGCTATAAAATAGCAAGCATGTCTAAACACTTGAATGTGATACTGAAGATCAAACTCATTTTGAAACTTGATAAATTTTAGAAGCTCCCACTATGAAGGATATGGTCTAATGGGGACATTTGGGTTGATAGGTTTGTTATAGATAGGTTATTATGTGAGCACATTTTTTCATTTAGAGGTAGAGGCTTAAAAACATGCCATCCTATTCATAAGGTATAGTTGGGTGTTGTATTGAGGAATAACACCAAAGATATTATATTGCAAATGTTGATAAGTAAAAAGCTAAGTAGAAAGGGGTTGGGGTAAAGGATAACCAACTAAGGTGGTGATTATTGGTTCTAATGCCACCACATACTATGGGGATTATGAGGGTACATAGGTATACCCAAGAAATTGTGATGGAGCTATGTATTGGGTGGTTTATGGGATATATTTTTGAGGAGGTTGACTTAATGGAACTTTTTGTAATGTTTATGCTTTGGGATTTAGAGGTACACTAGTTTGGATGGGTGGGAGAAATTTTGGGATTGATATAACTACATTCTCACGTGTCATGGTAAGATATGAAGTGGAGGTAGGTTTATGTATGGTGATATTCTGAGATTGGGTAATAGTTGGGGAAATACCACTAGATGTTATTGGAGGTGGATTACTTAAAGGATGCATGGTGTTAGTATCAAAACTTTTCAAGGGAGGATTATTTTGGGAGGGCACCATAGTTGTGGTAAAACATTTACCTTCTTCTAGGGGCATGCCAAAAACATTCCCATTTAAGTGTGTATGGCGAAAAATTAGAATGTGGATAGTTCAGGTGTTAAGGTAATGATTAAGCATGATTAGATTATTATATAATATGGTGGTAAATTCAAGATCACCCTAAGTCTAATACTGGGGAATACCCTCCCCCATGGACTCAAGGGAGGTAGTTGGAATGGGATAATTATCCATAGATGAGGATGAAGCTAGGGGTTTGGTTTGATTTAGTGACTATTGTCACATCCAAACAATGTAGTGATGAAATAAAATCAAGAAAACCAAACAAAAAACACACAATAGTCTTTTTGATTATGTCGTATTTAGTGGAAGAGAAAGGCACACAAGATACAAGATGTACCTAAAAATATTTTAATTTTTAAGAAATTAACTTTAAAGTGTGATAAGAAAAAAAAGGTTACCAAAGGTCCTAAGAAATGGCAATCTAAAAATGGTTTCAAGTTTGTTTAGGCTTAAAATATCATTGTACTAGAATCAATACATGGATTGGTATTAAGGCCTACCCCCTCACTTCACACACCAT
>JARHVA010001882.1:1842500-1867500 GCA_037957365.1 Torreya grandis | reverse complement strand
CAAGTTAAATGTTGTCAATCAAATTATAATGGAGATAGTTATTGATATGGAATAATATAATGAAGAGAAATCTATTTTGGCTAAATTATCTAAACTCCATTTGAGGAATTTTATTCAAAATTAAAGTGATTGGAGTTTTCACTTAAAAATAGTGATAAGAATATGAAGTTTCTTCACAGCTTTACCTAGGATCAATGACTAGACAACCATACCTCAAGTATTTCCAATAGTGATGGGGTGTTATTGGAAAATAATTATTAAATAAAAAAAGAAGCAGTGACTTTTATTCAAAAATTTTGTTTGCTTCTCTGATCCTTCCTCACTTAGTGCTCAATCCATTATCCTGAACCACATCCTAAGGTTGGTAATGGAAAATTAGAATGTGAATATGATGGTCACCTTTTATAAATAGGATATTAGATTTGTGGTGTTTTTCAATGGGGAGGGATCAGTTCCTAGGCCATATGGATTTCCAACTACCTTTTTTTATCTTTTAGGGATATTTTGGGTGACTAATCAGTGAGCATGGTCAATGAATCTTAGGTGAAACAAATAGTTTCTCCTAATGTAAACTACACTTTTATCTCTCTGGTACTAAAAATTGAGTTTCAATCCACCTTTAGAGATCTTAAGCTTATCTCACTATGCAATACCATCTACAAGTCATATCTAAAGCCATTTTAAGCTACATTAAGTTAATCTATAGTGATTAAGGGGATTTTTTTAAAGGTAGGTAGATCTAGGATGGGATTATAATCACACATGAGGTGGTGCACTCTCTTTTTTGTAATCAAAAGAAAGGAATGATTGTAAAATTAGATATGAACATAACATATGATAGAGTGAATTATAGGTTCTTGATAAAATTGTTTTAAAAATTAATTATTGATATAAGTTGGTGTAATTGGGTCTTTAGTTGCATCTCTAGTCCCTAGTTCTTAAATTTTAGTCAATAGAGAACCTTTAGGGTATTTTTAAGCCTCAAGAGGCTTAATTAAAGGGTATCCTCTTTTTATTTTATTTTTAGTATGATGGTAGAAGGACTCTTATATTTTATCTTTGGGGAACTTTAAGAATGAATATTGTAAGTAATTAAATTAGTTAACAACGTATATTTTATCATCTTTGAGGCAACTTTGGAGTATTTGGTGAGTGAGGATAAATATTAAATTTAATTTGTAAATGTGGAAATTGCATTCCAAGTACACTACTAAGATTTTGAATTTTAAGATTGGCTCTCTTCCTGCTAAATATTTGGGAGTGCCTTTTTTTGGTGGGGCTAGCAATGTGAGGCTATAGAATAATTTATCATCTTATTTTTGGGTGAGGTTGGAGGTTTGGAAGGGAAGATGGCTATCTTTGGTAGGTAAAATCACATTGATCAAATTAGTCCTCAATGCCCTCCTAATTTATATTATGTATGTCTTATATTTGTCTACTATTTTGTTAAAGAAATCAAATAGATAATTAAGGATTTTTTATGGAAAGGAGTAGTGGACAAAAATAAAATTACTATTTTGAAATGGGATAGAGTGTATCTCCACAAAACTATTGGAGGTGTTTGTATTAACAATTTATCCTCTCAAAATTTGACCTTGGTGGTTAAAATGGTTTGGAGTATGATCTCATAGCTGTATGTCTTACGGAATAAGTTTTTCGTACATAAATACTTTAGTGAATTTGACACTAATAATATTATTTTTATTCATAACCTATTTACCAAATTTGACTTGTAGGTCAAATTTAGATCTTTATAGGTAAAAAAATTATGTTTTTAATGTTTTGGGGTCAAATAATTTTTCATATGCTATATTATAGTTTATTTTATGTTATTTAATGTCTTTTTAACCTTAGTAATGGTATAACAAGTTTATTTGTCATTTTGGGTCATTTAGTGGGATTTTAGGGGTCATAAATGCAAGTGGCATGGTTTCCAAGGTGCCTAAGTGTCCTATTTTCCTTTAAAACATCCAATTATTGAGCTTGCCTTTTAGGTATATCATTTGAATCATAACATTATAGTTTGTCTAACTAAATATCAAGTAATCAACTTAAAACGGTGAGTCTGACACTTGTATGGCCCATGAGAGAAGGTGACACATGGGAGAAAGTCATGGAACACCTCTTCATCTTCCTCACACTCATCCCAAAATTTGGCATGCTCTATAAGTTCTATTTTAATCCAAAATTGTTGTATTTCTTCTTTGCCTTTATAGACATACATAAGTGACGAATAAGTTTCATCTAAGTATGGATATCTCAAGAGGTTTTAGAGAAAATTATTTTGGGAGTTGATAGTACACTCATAGATATTCATTTCCATATCATGATTGCAAGGATTGATCAAATGTGCTTTAGGAATCATCTTCTACAAGTTGACTATGTTTTTTGCTTGTTGTTTCATGCACCCTATAGGTTTTGATCCATTTTGATCAAGTCTATGTGAACTAGTTGGTGATGTTGACTCTATATCATGTTGGATACCTTCTCAAATGATTTCCATACTTATTTTAGTGTTTCATGATGTTTTTATGGGCAATTTGTCTCATGCTATGAGAAGGTGTCATCATTATGAAGTTTTAGTCAATTATACCTTGTTCCAAAATGTTGGTCTTCTATAGAGGTTTCATGCCAATGGAAAATGTTATTCCATGGGCCTAAAGGCAATATGACCATATATTCCCATGTTTGGTTTATAATATTATGCTTTCGGTAACTTTTAGCCTTTCTATTCATCTTAGTCAACTCTTTTCTCAATTTCATGTTGAAGCACACATGTATAGATCTTGTTTGAGATTTTTCATGGAGTTGTACTGAGGGTATATCATTTACCTAAGTAATTAAATCTAGAGAGTTCATTTGGATGTTTTGGTAAGTCTAATTTTGTGTTCAATCTCGTTCATCATATCAAATTACTATTATAAACTCATGACTACTTTGTTTAGATGTATGTAAGTGGTTTTAACATTTAAATGGATGTTTTGAAACTTGTATTCATATCTCCGTAATATACATATATATTTTATGGGTTAACATTAAGTTTTAATTTTTATTGAGACCATTCATAAATTTTTCTACTCCATTCTATGCCCTTGCCTACATACAACCCACATGCACACCTATAGAAGCCTTTGCTAATGTCATGCTGAAGGTGAAGATTTTGGATATGGCTTAATATATTAATATTTTTTAAGGGTGAATTTGGATATTTTATGAGAGAATATAAGTCTCGTAAACATTATTATCTTTTATACTATGAAAATTTCACCTTATTGCCTATTTATGCTAATGACCACCTATAGCTGGTGCCTCAAAACTTTAGAAGCCTTAAAATGGGAGATTTAGAACATGCTTTCATAGTTTTATAATAATAACATGTGTAAAAGTAATTAAATACTTATAATAGGTGTCAAAATGAAAAAATAATGTGTAAAATAGGTTTTAAGGAATAAAGACTGAGTATAGGGGCATTTTCCCTAAACTAAGAAGACAGATGTCCAAGGGGTTTTGTGGATATCATATAACATCTTTTCCAAGAGTCCTATAACATATAGATAGGTTAAAATTGTAACCATTGTCATAGAGAGGATCCATGAAAAATATTAGCATCATAAAATGATGATAAGATAGGAGTTTAGCCTCAAATTTGCTTACAAAAACACTAAAATCCTGCTTCCTTATCTCTAGGTTTTGAGGTGTGAGTGACAATTATAGTTACCAAGAGAAATGAAAGCATTATATTGTAGTTATAATGATAATAATTATTGAATAAAATAAAATTAATAATGATTATCATCATCATCATGATGTTGGATTATAGTATTTCAATCCTCATGAACACCTATAGGTGTCTTATAGAAAAAATAGAACCTACGACTGAGTATGGAGACAAAGTTATAATCTTAGTGTCTTAGAGGTTTTTTATCGCATTAAAGAAAAAACCAAGTATGATAAGGTTTTATTTTATTACCAATATTATATTAAGGTTTTCCAACATCATGACTAAGTTGAAAGAGGTAAAGGTAACCTACAATAATCATCTTGGCAGAGTTCACAGTCAAAATAGGGAACGACTCACTTTATGAGTTTAAGGTACATGTAAAAATAAATGGAGAAGTTGTAATGATGAAAAAAGTAGGATAAAAAATATATTAATATAATTATAAAATTCATATGTTAAAAAAAATGTAAAATAAGCCTACTTAGACCTCTTGAAACCTTGCACGCACCTATAAATGATTGTGCAATCATGTTGAGGGTCAGGAGGTGAACCTGATTAAGAAGAAGGAGAGGGTTTGATATAAACTTGATATGATTCATGATATATTAATGAATTTATTTTACATACTCTAGGACCCATTCAATATGATCACCTAGTCTTCCTATTGGCCAAAGGTAGTAGTCAGTATAGGTGAGTTAGGAAACCCATGTTGCTCAATGGGTGGAAATGAATAATCTAAGGGATAAGAGTTGTTTTATGTGAATTTAAAGATAATTTAGAATTAAATTAATTTTTTATGACTTGTTTAATAAAAATAAGATCATTATAGTTATCCATGATGGGTCATTCTTAGGAAGAGGTGAAAAATGCAAGAAAATAGTCCTTTTGTAAACATTTTTTGGATAAATGGAGTTGGCTAGGTGCCTAATTGGATAACTATAGATAAACCATATAGTAAAAATTATAATTATTACCTTTAAAAACTAATAAAATCTTAAATTTTCCTTTTGAAATATGGATATACCTCATTGTTTTCTCTTAGAGGTCAGCTAGTCAAGAAAAATTAGGGTTTTGCAAAATGAGCAAATGATGTCAAAATAGAAAAAGGGATTGATAGGAAGATTTTGTATCATTATGAAACATATTTTGAGATTTATTTATGGTAAATATATTATATAAATCACTAATTTAGTCTAAAACTTATAATAAAGATCAAAACACCCTTGCAGACAATCCAACTAGGCAATCTCTTATTAGGCCTAGTAGGTGATTGAGAGGAAGAAATGAAAAGGAGTGATTGGAAGGTTATGTTATGGTTTTTAAATATTAAATTAATCATGAGAAAAAATTAGACAAAATCCTATCCATAATAAATTAGTCTAAATAGCCAAGACTAACAGGGTGCATGCTAAGCCTATTAGGCCTTAAAGTGACCTAGAGCCAATTGGGGGTCCAACTTCATTTCTAGCTCCTAGTGAGTCTTATAACTCATTATATAATTGTAATTATATTTATTTAGACATGTATGAGATTTTAATATGAAAAATAAACTATAATAAATCTACCTTCCCTCATAGATAGTCCAAGCATGCAGGAAAGGTGGAAACAAGCTTAATAGTGTGATTTCAAATGCTCATATATTTTTTGAAGATATTAATGGAGACAAAATAAGTTTGGATTAGATAGTAGGCCCCCAAAAAATTCATTTTTGTAGAAATTTTTTGTAGTTCCAATGTTAGGGCTCTATAAATAAAGCTTAAGGAAGAAAATTATTTAAAACCCTCAATAAACCCTTAGAAAGATCTAATTTGGAAAAAAAGGATATAGATGAATATATATGGGATTTAATGGAAATGGAAGTAATCATATGTTTCATATGACTCTTCAAGACTCCTCATCAATTTTTTTACCACCCTACCTATACAGATAGGGTATAAAATAAGTTCTTTTAACTATTATGTATTATGCGGGGTACATGAGGTTTCAAGATATGAAATAAAGTTTGGGGGAAATAATAGGAATTTTATTAATTCACTATGTCCATATAATTCTTTGAAAAAACTTATAAGTGTTCAAATAATAACTCTCATCTCAACCAGTCAAAGCTGACATAGTGAACACAAAGGTGAGAAGGAAGAAAACTCTGAGTGTGAACCTTTTTAAGGTGTACCTAAGTATTAAAAGGCCATGTAAAGTCTTAAAAAAAATCATACACTCTATCCCATGTATTTTATTTGAAAACTAAATCCATTTGTTAGGCCAATAGTGAGGGGTGACTACAAAAGGAGTTTTATTAGAGTGCAGGGAATGATGAATTACTTTTAGGAGATTCTAGATGAGTAGGATTGAAAAAAAATCATGGAGAGACATTTATAAAATCTTGACCTTTCATCCCAATGATCAGACTTATCCCTATCTGGTTTTGGGTTGTTTAAATAGGTCCAAATCTTGAAGACAATTTTCCGAGCAAAGACGAGGAGTTTCATTCCAATTTTCATAAGTTTCATGACTTGTATGTATACTAAGAATTCCTAAAATATCATGGTTTATTTCACATACCTTGATCATGCATATGTAACCTCTTTTCTTAGCTTAATAGGTGTCCAAGTGACCTTTGGACTTCCCTTGTCTCACATCTCTCCCAAATGTTATAAGTAATGACCCTTTTGGATCTCTAGAGCAGCATCCATTGGTTGATATTGAAAACCTAGATAATTTTATACTTTAATGTATCTTTAAGAAATAAAACAAGTGAATTTTCTAACTTACATGCTGTACAACTGAGTGATGTTGTAACCTTATTGGTAGTTTCTAGTATATGATTTTCTTTTCTAGCATGTTATCTTTGATTATTCACCAAGCGTGCAAAAGAGTATTTATTATAGGTCTTTATTAGTGTTATATGTTAAGCTTATAAGTTTTTTAGAATTGTTTCATGACTATATTCTCCCAATGAATTATTAATTACCCTCTTAAGTATCAAAATACCTCTTAAACCTAACATATGAAACATTTATGTAACAATCGATCTTGAGTGGTGTGTTTTGCATTAAATAAGCTTTTTTTTTCTCTCAGTAGTATAATTTGAGTCAATAGGATTAAATTCAATATTGGTTCATGAAATTTTAGATTTATTAGTTTGTCTTCTTAACCCTTGTTAATACAATGTTGATAGGTAAGAAATTACTTTTAAGAGTGAATCAAGGGAATTCAAATGGTCTTAGTTTATCTTGATGAAATTAATATATTTTAAAAGGATCCTAATTATCATCTAACACAATTTAGAGTTATTTTTGATAGATACAAACAATTTGGAGTTTCATTGAACCTACAAAATTTTAGATTTTTAGTGCATGAGGAGAGACTACTTGGGCATGTAGAGTCTAAATATGGTCTTTTTATTGATCTAAAGAGAATAGAAGCAATACTTTCTCTATCATTTTCAAAACATAATAAATTATTTAAAATATTCTTAGGCAAGATCAATTCCATCAGAAGATTTATTCTTAGATTTACAGCCCTTCTAGAGATTCATCTCACCAATTGTTTATCCACAACAAGTGAGATGTTTAAATTATGGCACATAGATGAGGAGATCTAGGCATCTCCTCAAGGTGTGAAAATATAAGTGACAATATTTTTTGGCTCACCCAATGGGACTCTAAGTCCTATAATATTTTCCAAGATTGGTGTTGATCTTGGCATATTTGCATCTACAATAAAATCTACATTCACTAACTAGTAACTCCACTATGTTTCCAAATCTTTGGTTGTTTATCAATCATTAATTTCCATCCAAATGGTGACCACTAAGTCTACTATTAAGGGTATACCCTTTGAGATTTTGCAATTTCCTTTATATTCTATCAAAAGATTTAGATTTTTGAATACTCGCCCTTATTCAAGGGAGTTAGTGTTTAATAAATCCATGTTCCTAATGAGTTCAAAACCTAATACCCATAGTCTACATACTAATATGGTTAGGAGATAAAATTTTATATCCTTCATCAAATCATCTCCTTTGAATCTTTAGTAATATGACCAAATTCCTAGAGTTGCCATTAATAGTGTTCCATCTTTTAGTGGATAAGGTCCTACTACTCCCATTGAGCACATTAAAAACATAAAATACTTTTTAAATATTCATAATATCACTAAATACAATGTATCCATTAGGTTATTTGTATTTCCTTTCAAATGGAAAGTTTTAGATTGTTATGAGACTCTACCTAAAAATTCTATTGCTTCATGGGATGAACTAGGAGATCTATTGCTTAATAAATTTGAATAGAAAAATGATTATCTATCACTAGCTAAGAAATTGACCACTATCAAGAGGGTTCCTCAATATTTTATGAAATATTTTAACTCTATATTTCAATACATATCAAATAGGATCCTAATCCTTGTCAGACCTACTCCAAATTACACATTCTTGTATTATGTAAAGAATTGAATAGTGATATATCCATAATGATCATATCCATGGGTGGGGATACACTACCTATGAGATACCATTAATTTTAAGAATTGTCTTGTTCAAGTAGGGAATATTTCTCTTAGACCAGTAATGCCATTATTTCCTGATTTGTAGCCTCTTAGTAAAGTTGCATTACCTACCTTGGCTCCTTTACCTAATAGTCAAGAAAAGTTTGCCCTTATCCCTACCAATGAGATTCATGAACTCAAGAGTTTGATTCAAAGTTTTACTAATGAATTTTTTTCTCATAAAAGTTAAAAATCTCAAAGTTACAAGCCTTACCAATCCTACAATCAGTTTGGACAAGCAAATATGCCTCCTTTTCAAGGTAATGCTCAAGGACAATGTAAAATTACTCAAGATATACCTTCCCAAAGTTAAAATAATAATGCCCCAGTATCTTCTAAATATATTTTTCCCACTTAAAAAAATAAAATTAAATAACAACCATGATATCCTTCCTATGACTGAAATAAAGACAAAGTTACATATGATAATGAAATGCATAATCAAGTCATGACAATGCAAGGTAATCAAACATCTCAAGTTTCCAATTTTTAGTTGCCAATGAAAAATTAAATGGAGAATTGAAAAAAAGAATCTGATTTTACTTTTATAAATAATTTGGAGAGATAT
The DNA here is from genome assembly GCA_037957365.1 of Torreya grandis. Taxonomy (NCBI): domain Eukaryota; kingdom Viridiplantae; phylum Streptophyta; class Pinopsida; order Cupressales; family Taxaceae; genus Torreya; species Torreya grandis. Next base: position 1,858,663 of record JARHVA010001882.1, on the reverse strand, counting down.
TTTTATGACATCAATCATTTGGGAAATTCAAGAAATATGAATATTAGTGTATCCTCTAACACTATGTCTAAGAAGAGGGCTATTGAAGAGACACAAGAGGAAAATCAAGGACCTATTTTAAATCCTAAATCATTTCCAATAGTAGGTGGGTCTAAAGCAGATCCTAAGGTGTAGGAGAGTAAGAAATTTCAAAGTTCAAAACTAGCTCCTACCCATCCATCTTCACAAGGTACTAGTACTTCCAAAGAGCCTTTCAAGATGAGTAACCCTTATATCAATGTGGTAGATAAAATGAATAATTTACACATTAATATTTTATTATGGTATTCATTAACAATACTAAGATAAAAGGATATTTTTGAAAAATAATTTCTTCGATTAGGTTAGCAAGTTAGATCAACTAGTATTAAAAATGTTGTCTTGGTGAATGGAAATTATCCAATTGATGGAAAAGTGAAATTTTTTGATAAAACTCCTCCCTTTTATATATATTTGATAATTGGTGATTTATTAGTTCCTAATTATATCATATATATTAGGGATATTAATTCAATTATGCCCAAGTCAATAGAAGATAAATTAGGCCTCAAGAATGAACCAATGGGTAAATGAGTTCTACAATTGGATGGATCACCAGCCAAGACCTTGGGAGTAGTCAAGGATTTGAATTTGATTTTACATTCTTGTACTTTTTTTTCCATCTGTCATGATATTTTTGTGGTAGATTTACCCCCATACTTTGCTCTTTGTTTGTCAAGAGAGTTTACAACCAAGATGGGTGGATACTTGGTAGCTAATTGGTCCTTTATGTATTTTAGGACAAAGTATGGTACCAAGGTGAAGATTGAATTAGAGCCTATTCATCAAAATCATTTATATCCCTATGTACCTAAAGTTTCAAATGTCAATTTTGAAATTCATGATGAGGAAAACCTTCACATGGACCAATCTCCAACTTATTCTCTTGAAAGAGTTTCTAATTTGTAGCTAAATGAGTGCGGAGCTAAGCACTTTGAGAATGATCCTTAAAATTTAATATAGTAGGATGGTCTTAGAGTGTATTTACTTCATGAGGAGGAATATTTCATGCCAAATTTGATGAATCTAAATGAAAACATGGATGGTTTATGGAATATATTCTTTGACGGATCTAGAAGAAACATTGGAGTAGGTGGTGGACCAATGTTGATTTCTCCATCCAAGGAAATTATTACTCTACTTTCATATTTCACTTTAGTTGTACTTTTAATGTGGCATAATATGATGCCCTCCTTCATGGCCTTATGTGGGCTCGAGAAAGAGGTGTGAAAGAGTTACAAGTGCATGGTGATAGTGAGTTAGTTATGAATCAAGTAAGATGCAAAAATATGAATAGGAAATATTTTCTTAAAACCTATAAATATAGAGTGTGGGATCTTGTAGAGGATTTCTAAGCCATCAACATACAATCTATCCCAAAATAAGGCAACAAACATTTTGATAGGTTGGCAACAATTGGAGCTTAATTTGATGTTCCAAAAGAGATAAGAGAAGACAAGAACTAACCTCATATTGAGGTGATTATAAGGTCCTCTATAATTGATAATGTCACTAATTGTAAATTGTTTTATAGTGACCAATAATTAGATATTTCCTATAAGAGGAGGTTAAGTTTTCTTCAAAGAATTAGTCCAAACTATAGCAGCAATATGGAGGGTAGATTGTACAGTTAAAGAAAAATAAGATCCCTAAAGGCTTACTCAAACTTTAGAGTATCTTCAATGATGATGATTAGTTTAAAAAGGAAAAGGTAAGCATGTATACTAATCAATAAAACTATTAAACAATATAAATACTCAAAGATAAGTTACTTGATCTTGGGAAGGTATGTACTAGAGAAGAAAGATATGCTTCCATTAAGTTATGCAAAGAATTTTTTGATGTCCTTGCATGGGAATATAGTGAATTAAAGGTACTTAATACAAAATTATCTCAACATACCATATATCTAGATGAGAATGATAAGCCTATCAAGAAAATACAAAGGCCAATCAATCTTAAGATTGAGCCTCTCATGAGAAAGGAACTTACAAAGTTGATTGAGTCTAAGATCATTTTTCCTATTAAGCATTCATCTTGGTTGGTAAACTTAGTTCTCATAAGGATTAATAATGGTGAAATCAGGTTATGTGTTGATTTTAGAGACTTTAATAGAGCTTGTTTGATGGACCATTACCCTCTTCCTTCCATGGAGTAGATTTTCCATTTTGTGGTAGGCAATAAATTGTTCTCACTCCTTGATGGATACATAGGGTATAATAAGATTTTGGTAAAGGAAATATATGAATATAAGACAAAATTTACTATTAAATGGTGTACATATTATTATATTAAAATTAATTTTGGTTTTTCTAATGCTAGAGTAACAATATACCATGCAATGGATATGGATTTTAAGATCTAATAAATGGTATAGTGTTGGTGTATCTTGATGATATCACAGTCTTCTCCAAAGATGCAAAGGATAACTTGAATCACCTTAGGTAGATCTTTGAGATATGTAGAGAGTTTAGAATCTTTCTCAACCCAAAGAATTGTGTGTTTGATATTTATAAAGGAAAACTTTTAGGACACATTTTTTTTAAAGAAAGGCCTATCCATAAATCTTGAAATGGTGAGTGAAATATTGGCATTGAATTTTCCTAGATATAAGAAAGGTTTGAAAACTTTCTTTGGAAAATAAATATTATAATGAGGTTTATTCCTGATTTTTATAATTTAATGAAGCATCTAACCTCCATACTAAGGAAATATGAAGTGTTTACTTGGACAAGGAGAATGAAGGAATTTTTTGAAGAGATCAGAAAGCTATTTCTCAAGCCCCAACTCTTGCAAGTCCTAACTTCTCAAAGGATTTCAAATAGTATACCTTTGAAAATGAATATGAAATTTTTTCCATTCTCACTCAATCAAATGAAGAAAATTTGGAGAATCCTATTGCCTTCTTTAGTCAAGGATTGGAAGGCTATGAGGTAAGATACACTTATGTAGAGAAGAAAGTAATTTTAGTTGTTATAAGTCTAAATAAGTTTAGTCATATGTTAACTATTAACAAGATTCACATATTGGTACCTCATCCTAGTGCCAAATACTTCGTTTTGAGTAATATTTGAATGAAAAATGGGTTAGTGGGATCACAAAAGTGATGGAGTATGATGTAGAAATCAAGACAACCAAGATAGTGAAAGGGAAGGGATTATGTGAAAACCTGGCTTCATATTTGAATGAACAAAAACAAGTTGTTTTAGCCCTTCATGATGACCGTATGATAATTGCATCTTCATAAATGAGTATTTGGACATAATAAATGATGTATTTTATTTAAATTGGTGAGTGTTTATAAATCCTAAATAGAGCTAAAAGAAGGTACTTCAGATTACAATCTATTCCTTATGTAGGTGTTAATGGAGTGTTATTCAAGAAGGACTTCCTGGGTGTGGTATTGAGATGTGTTGTATTAGATTAGGTTGACAAAATATTACTTGAGTTTTATGATGGACCAGATGGTGGTCACTTTACTCCAAGAACCATACTTGCTAAGATTATGAGAGCTAGATATTTTTTGTCTAGTTTGTTCAAAGACACCCATGCTTATGTAAGGCAATTTCAAAAATGTGCTCTCTTTGATGGTAATAAAAAGATTTCAACCTTGCCTCTTTATCTAATACAAGTAGACCAACCTTTTATGCAATAAGGTTTAGATTTAATATGCCTAATCAACCCACCTTCTAGTTCTAGTCACAAGTGGGTGTTGACTATTACATACTACTTTATAAGATGGGTGGAGGCTATATCTCTTAAGGAAGTAAATGAAAGTTTAGTTCTAGACTTATATCAAGGAATAGCCACAAGGTTTGGGTAATTTTAGACAATGAACTAGATTTCTTTGGAATGAAGACAATTGAGTGAGATTTGAAGCATGGAATTTATCTTAGTACTTCTTCCAACTATTATTGATAAGGGAATGGACTAGCTAAGTTAACTCATAGGAATTTAATCAAGATCATAAAGAGGAAAATGGAGGAAAACCAAAGAACTTAGCATTCCAAGTTGAATATAGTTCATTAGGTTGATAGAATCACCCCCAAGAGAGCAATTAGAAACTCACCATATACACTTGTTTATGGGAGAGAAGTGAGATTTCATATTTCACTTGAGTTAAAATCTTTAGCTCTCACTTACCAGCTGGAGTTGATAAAAAATGAAAGCATGGAGGTCAAATTGTGTGTGTTAATGGAGGTTAAATAAATAAAAGATCAAGCTATGAAAACTATGAGGGCTTATCAAGATAGAACAAAGAGATACCTTGACAAAAAATCCATGCCAATAATTTTAAAAGAGGGGGAAATTGTTCTAAAGTGACATGAAGATAGGGATAAGCCTAGAAAACACACAAAGTTTGATACTTTATGGAGTGGCACTTATGTCATCACTCCATACAAAAAAAACACAATTCTTTCTAAATTTCAAAGTTGGATGGAGAGGAGCTTCGTATCCTATTCAATGGGATATATCTCAAACACTGCTACTAGGGTTCTCCTCTCTTCTTCTACATAATTGTTGTTTTCCTTATTTTTTGTAAGTGCTTATGCACATGTGTGAGTCTTGCTTTGTGTTGTGTTTAATTGTTGTGTTGTGGTTGTTTGGTGTGTTTTAGTCAATTAATTTCTAGTTGTCTTAAATAACTCATTGAATCCCTTGGCTCATGATATGATGAGGCTACTGGTCTTTAGTATAGCAGACATACTACCCCTATGAGTCACTGTTTTATTGACCAAATTTGACTTTTAAGTCAAATTTGGACCCCTATAGGTAAAAAACTTGGGTTTTTAGATGTTTATCGGTCAAATACTTTGTCTTAAGCTATATTATAGTTCATTTTGTTTTATCTAATGTATTTTTATCCTTAGTCATGGTCTAGTAAGTCTATTTGTGATTTTAGGTCACTTGGTGGGCTCTTAGGGGTCATAAATGCAAGTGGCATGCTTAAAATGGTGACCAAGTGTCCTATTTTCCTTTAAAACATCTAGTAATTCATTTTACCTATTAGGGATATTAGTTTAATCAGAATATTATAGGTTATCCAATTGAAGATCAAGTAATGAACTAAAAAGGGTGATTTTGGAACTTGTATGACCCATGGGAGAAGGTGACACATGAGAGAAGGTCATGTAATGTATATCCATATTACTCATACTCATATAAACATTTGACATGCTCTAGAAGTTCCATTTTTAAGCCAAAACTATTTTACTTCTTTGCCTTTCTACCATATAAAAATGAACATCAAGTTTGTGCTTAGTACAAATAGCTCAAGAGGTTTTAGGTAAAATTATTTTGTAAGTTGATATTACACTAAAATAAATTAATTTCCATAGTAAGAGTACAAGGATTGATCAAATATACTTTATGAATCATCCTTTATAAGCTGACTGTGTTTTTCTACTTGTTGTTTCATGTACCTTATAGGTTTTGCTCCATTTTGGTTAAGTCCATATGAACTAGTTGGTGATGTTGATTACAGAGGATTTTTGATACCATACTAGATGATATACATACATAATTTCATGTTTCATGGTGTTTTGATGGGAAAGTTGTCTCATGTTGGAGGAAGGTGTCACCATTATGAAGTTTCAATAAATTCTACCTTATTCTAGAATGTTGGTCTTTTATAGAGGTTTCATGTCAATGGAAAATTATGTTCCATAGGTATCAATACCATATGACCATATCTTCTGATGTTTGGTTCATCATATTATTCTTTGGGAAACTTTTAGTCTTGCCATTCATCTTAGTCAACTCTTTGCTCAATTTCATGTTGAAGCACACATGTATAGAGCTTGTTTTAGTTTGTTCATGGAGTGGTACTCAGGGTATTTTAGTTTCCCAAGTCATTAATATCTGGATAGAGATCATTTGGATGTTTGGTGAATTGCAACATTATGTGTAAGCCCATTCATCATATTAAACAACCATTAAATACCCCTATCTACTTTGTTTAGGTGTCTGTAAGTGGTTTTAATGTTTAAATGGATGTTTTGGAACTTGTATTCATACCTCCTTAATTTACATCATGTATTTGAGAAGTTAAAATTAATTTTGATTTGTTCTTGAGATCATTAATACATTTTTTTTCCATTCTGTCCCTACCTACATATAGCCCAAATGAACACCTACATGAGCCTTTGTTGATGTCATGATGAAGTTGAAGATTTGAGATATGTCTTAATATCTTAAGATTGTTGAAGGGATAATTTATATATTAAATTAGAGCATATAAGTTTCATAAACATTAGTATCTTGTATACTATCAAAAGTTCACCTTAATGCCTATGTATGCTAATGACCACCTATAGATGGTACCTCAGATTTTTTCAAGCCTTGAAATGGGAGATTTAGAATATGTTTAGGTCCTTTTAAAATAATAACATGTCTAAGAGTCATGAAATACTTATAGGAGGTGTCAAAAGGACAAAAAAAGGTGTAAAATAGGTTGGAAGGAATAAAGAATAAGTACCTAGACATTTTCCCTAAATTTAGAAAATAGAGGTTCAAGGGATTTTGTGAATATCCTATAACATGTTTTAAAAGAGTCCTACAACATATAGCTATTTGAACCTTGTATCCCCTATCATAGATATGATCCATTCCAAACATGAGGGTTATAAAATGAAGAGAAGATAGAAGTTTTTAGCCTTAAAGGTGCTTACAAAAACACTGAAATATTATTTCCTTCCATACAAGTTTTGAGGTTTGAGTGAAAATTTTAATTCCCAAGAGAATAAAAACATTCTCTTATAGTTAGAATGACCCTACTGATTGAATAAAGTGAAAATAGACATGAGGATCATCAACATGATGTTGGAGTATAATATTTCAATCCTCATGGACACCTATAGGTGTCCTAAAAAAAAAATAGAACCTACAACTGAGTATGGAGATAGAGTTTTAATCTTGTTTTATTAGTGGTGTTTTATCCCATTAAAGTTAAACCCAAGTATGAGAAATATTTAGGTGATTACCAAGATTCAAGGAAGGTCTTTCCACACCATGACTAAGGTATAAAGAGGTAAAGGTAACCAAGAACAATAATCTTAGTAGAGTTCATAGTCAAAATAGGGAAGGACTCACTTAATATTGTTGTTTTATCCCATTAAACGTAAACCCAAGTATGATCAGGTTTTAGGTGATTACCAAGATTCAAGGAAGGTCTTTTAGCATCATGACTAAGGTCTAAGGAGGTAAAGGTAACCAACAACAGTCATCTTGGTAGAGTTCATAGTCAGAACAAGGAAGGGATCACTTTATGATGAAACAAGTAGGTTAACACCTTTATGAAAATCATGATCAACTCCATAAGAAACAAATAATGTAAAATAAACCTACTCAGACCTCTTGAAACCCTATGTACACATACAACTTAGTGTATAGTCATGTTGAGGGTAAGGAAATGAAATTATCTAGGAAGAAGGAGAGGTTTTTATATAAACTTGAGATGATTAATGATAGATTAATTAAGTGTATTTACATACTCAAAGAACCCTTCAATATGATCACCCACTATTCTTATTGTCTAAAGGTAGCAGTCTGTACAAGTGAGCTAGGAAATCCATGTTGCTCAATGGGTAAACACGAGGAATAAAAGGGAGAAGAGTTATTTTAGATGAATTTAAATCTCATTTAACATGAATTTAAGGTGGATGAAACGTTTAATAAACTTAATATAATTGGATTTATCCTTGAGGTCTCATTCCTCTGAAGAGGTGAAAAATGCAAGAAAATAGTCCTTTTGGATACCATTTTTGGACAAATAGAGTTGGTTAGGTGCCTAATTAAAGGAATCCAACTAAATTTTTTTATAAAAATTATAATTTATACCTTATAAAACTCCTAAATTACTAAATTTACTTTGGGGAAGATGCATATACATAATTGTTTTCTCAGAGATCAGCTAGTCAAGAAAAGTTTGGGTTTGGCAAAATGAGTAAATAATGTCAAAATGGGTAAATAGCTTGATAGGAAGATTTGGAAACATAAATAAACATATTTTGAGGTATATTTATGGTAAATTTATTATATTAAGTTCTAATTAAGTCTCAGACTTCTAAAAATTATCAAAACACCCTTGTACACAGTCCAACTAGACGAGCTCCTATTAGGCCTAGTTGGTGATTGAGAGGAAGAAATGAAAAGGAGTGCTTAGGAGGTTATGTGATGGTTTTTAAAGATTTAATTAAGCATTAAAAAAATGAGACATAATAAAAACCTTTATAAATTAGTCTAAATATCCAAGACTAATAGGGTGCATGCTAAGCCTAGTAGGCCTTAAAGTGACCTAAAGCCAGTTAGGGGTCCAACATCACTTTTAGTTCCTAGTGAGTATTATAATTGGTTGGATAATGTTTATGAGATGGATTTATACATTTATTATCTCTTAATATGAAAAATAACCTACATTAAATTTAATTTTAGCTTAGAGATAGTCCAAGCGTGCAGGAAAGGTGGAAACAAGCTCGATAGGGTGATTCCAAATGCTCATATCTTTTTTGAAGATATGAATTGAAGAAAAAGAATTTTTGAGTGGATATTATGTCCCACCAACATAATTTTTGTGGAAATTTTTTGTATTTCCAATGTTAGGGATCTATTAACAAAGCTTAAGGAAGAAAATTATCTAAAACCCTCACTAAACCCTTAGAACCCTCACTAAACCCTTAGAAAGACCTAACTGGGAAAAGAAGGTTGTAGATGAATATATATGGGATCAAATGGATATGAAATTAATTGGAGGTTGTTTAGGAATATCTAGGGCTCCTTCTCATATTTTTTTTTATACCCTACCTATATGAATAGGGCATGAAATAGGTTCTTTTGACTATTTTGTGTATTGTGTAGGGTACAATAGGTTTTAAGAGATGAAATCAAGTTTGGGAGAAATATTAAGACGTTTATAATTCACTATCTATATATAATGATTTGAAAATACTTATAAGTGTTTAAACAATAGCTCTTATCTCAATAGTCAAAGATGACATAATGAACACAATAGTAAAAAGGGTGAAAAATCAAAGTGTGAACCTTTTTAAGGTTTACCCAAGTAGTCTAAGGCCATGGAGAGTATTTCCAAGTGTCATACACTCCATAACATACATTTTTATTGAAAACTTAGGCTATCTCTTAGCCCAAGCATGATGGATGACTGAAAAATGAGTCTTTTTAGAGTGCAAGCAATGATAGGTTACTTTATGGAGATTTTAGATGAGTAAGACTACAACCAATGCATAAAGAGGCATGTCTCGAAGCCTTCCCTCTCATCCCAATTATAATACATATACCTAGTCAATTTTTGGATGTTTAAATGGGTCCAAATCATGAAGATAATTTTTTTAGTGAAGACAAGGAGTTTCATAACACTTTTCATAAGTTTCATTACTTATATGGACACTTGGAGTTCCTAAAATTACATGGTTCATTTCACATATCTTTATAATAAATATTTAACCTCTTTTATCAGCTTTATAGGTGTCCAAGGGACCTTTGGACTTCCCTTGTATCACATCTCTCCCAAATGCTATAGGTAGTGACTCTTTTGGCTCTTTTGAGAAACCTCCATTGGTTAATGGTGAGACCCTAGCCAATTTTGTACTTTAATCTCTATTAAAGCAATAAAAAAGTGAATTTACTAACTTAAATTCTGTATAATTGAGTTTTATTGCAATCTTGTTGGTATTTTCTAGTATAATATGATCTTTTCCAGCATGTTATCCTTGATTATTCACCAAGTGTGAAAAAGAGTAATTGTTATAAGTATTTGTTATAGGTCTTTGTTAGTGCTCTCTTTTATGTGTATAAGTGTTTTATAATTTGTTCATAACTATATTCTCTAAATGAATCATTCATTACCCTCCTAAGTATAAAAATACCTCTTGAACCTAGCATACGAAACATTGATGTAACAATCTATCTTGAGTGGTGAAATTTTGTGTGAAATAAGATTTGTTTTGCTCTAAGTAGTATAATTTCAGTGAATAGGAGGAATTTCAATATTTGTGAATCACATTTTAGTTTTCTTAGTTTAACTTCTTATCCCTTTTGAATGAAATATTTATAGGTAAGAAATTAATTCTAAGAGTGCATCAAGGGAACTATCCCTTCTAGAGATTCACCTCACTAATTGTTTACCCATATCAAATGAGATGTTTTTATTATTCCACTTGGATGAGGAGAGATAGGCATCTCCTCAAGTGATTAAATCAAAATGACAACATAAACCTTACATCAAATATCACTTATGTAATTTCATCAAGTGTCATCTTATCATTGAAAACCATATGTAGTTTATTGTAAATAATTGGTGCAAAGCAAAGAACTAGGGATATTTGTGAAATGGCCACAAGTTAATTCTAGAAGTTCTAGGTATAGATGATGTGAAATAATTATTATATACTAATTTGGTAATTAATGTGTTTGATTATTTGGAACCTTATCCTTTAGATGGTATGAATAAATGGAAATGGAAAACTATGGAGGGTGGTCAAGTTATCGATATTCAAAAGGAAGTGTTATTTGATATATTGTCCAAGAGGAAAGTTTTCATTAAATCTAAAGAAGATAATATTCATTGGGTTGGTGCTAATTGTGGAAGCTATTAGATAAATTTGGGATACAAATTGTCACACTAAGAGGATGTTTCCTTTACTTGGGATAAAGTGTTATGCTTGAGCATAGGATTTCCCAAGGATAGTGCCTTCACCTAGTTGGAAAGTCAAAATAAGATCCTCACCTTTGATACGATTTATAATATTAGGTTTAAATTACTATATCAATTATAATTTTAACTCATGGTAGAAGGGGATGAAAATCATCTTCTCTTTAGATGTTCCTTTGTGACTAATTTTTAGAATTGGATATGTGCTAGATTGGGGTTGATATGGGCCATCCTAAGATCTCTTGTGGATGAATTATCTTATTGTATGATAGGTGATATGAAGAGTGATTTTACCAATATCTAAAGGTGAGTATATCTATTTTAATCTAAAATTTTTAGAAAGAACAAAATCAATGAATTTTTTAAAATTAGACTAACCAACAAAGTGATTTTTTATATAGGGCAGAGATTATGATGTCTAAAGTTGGTACTAAGTATGTTAAGAGAATAAATAGATTTTTATCAAGATGGGATAGGAATTTTCTTTCTAATTGGCCTCTGTTGAAATCTCCACCTATTAATAGGTATGGGATATCTAGTAAAAATACATGTAGTTTGGATAATTCTAGTTGGATGCCTCTACCTTTGGGAGTCTTTAAGATCAACTTTGATGTCTCAACTTGGGGAAATCCTAAAGCCTCTAGACCAAGGTGTATAATTTTATATTACATTTTCCCCTTGATTTGGGATGTTTCCTTAAAATTGGATGATGGGACCAATAATGAAGTTGAGGCTCAAGCTTTGTCTTTGGTAATTGAATCTAGTTTTGTAGTGTGGCATTTTAATTATGATAGTTAAATGAAACTTGATGGTTATAATATAGGATTTGATAAATAGGTACGCTTGTGCATTGCATATTGAGAACATACTAGGTCATGCTTGGGATATTATGAGATCATTATATTAATATGATTTTTTTCATTATTTTTAGGAAGCAAACTCAGTCAAATACTTCTTGGGCAACTAATAAATTGAGCAAGTCAAGGATTTCATTTATGATATATCTTATGGGGCTTGGAATATGATACCCCTAAATGTATCCAATTTCCAAGGCCCTCTTTTTTTTTGTGTGTTATGTTAGTATCATGGGATGCTTTTGGACATTGATAGATTTCATCATTCTTTAACATGCATCAATATAATTTTTTTATTGAAATTCATGTTGGTGGCTCATGTTAAGGTTGGAGATTCAAAGCCATTTATTTTTCTCTTTCCCATATTTTAATGTCATATCCTCAAGGATATTTTTTGTCTATGTGAGGAGTATTGGATTTAGGATTGGGTGAAACAAATTATGGATTATTTGATGCATCTCTCCATTATCAATCTATTACTGAGAAAGTGTGTTGGGAAGTAAGATAAGTCATTTGAGGGTGGTGTGAGTGAAGCATAGATAAAACATGTGTTCATGGTGTAGTTTGGGTAGATTATAGAAGTATTCAAATCCCTGGTGTGTTTGTTTATCTAGTTATGCCATACATAATAAAGGTAAACTCAAATTTAACATCTTGTTTCTTTATTAATTTCCAATTAGTTGAGGATAAAGTTTTGGTGAAGGTAGTGGCAGAGGGGATGATAAGGTTATGTTTTTAGTTGGGTTTGGATGAACCCATTGTGATTTTTATAGATAAAATCGAAATCTAATTACCTCTTTTAGGTAGGAAGATAAATGGATTTATCCCTCTCTTATTATTCTAAAAATTGGAGGGGAATTTGGTTGAAGCTTTGGTGCTCATTGATCAAGTGTATGGGGCCATATAGTCTCCATTCCATTATGGGAAGTAGATCCCTATGGTGGATGTTGGCACTTTAAGGGATCCCCTTCCCTCACTTGAGGCATTTTTTACATTACATTTTTACAATCAAGGTTAGGTTGTGGAATGTTTTTTGGTTAGGTTATTTGAGGGTGGCATGTGATTGTAACTTCCTACCAGGTTTTTGTAATCCACTTTGAATGGCATGACTTATCACATAAGAGAAAAATTGGTAGTAACTAGGGATAGTCTAAGATCAACTAGAAGGGTGGTGATTAGGTTAAGGGAAAGAAAGTATGTGATTAGCGTAGGTTCAATAATGGTTTTTGGGGTGGTGGGTCTATCTCCATAGGATGAGTTGGCCATGGATGTCATAGGAGTTGGTATAGTAGTCCCATTACTTGATGGGGTAAATTATGAACCTATTACAAGGTGTTTTAGTTTGGTGTTTCCTTTCTTTTCTCACTAGTGGGTCTATTTTGAGTTTGAATGGTATTATTAAATATTTTGGTTTAGTTATATTTTGGTTTGGTCTTGGTGGGATTATGTACCTTTGATGTAATCTTGGTCCCATTTTTTATGGATTTAGCTAGTTGTGGTTGTTTCTGCCTCTCATTCCCTCATGGATTTGTATTTAAGGATTAATCTTTTTTAGTTTTATTTATACTATAGCTGAGGTCCCTCTTTAACTATTGATTATTACTTAATAAAAACTATGATGATGTTCTTTTTAAAACTTTTGTGTCCACCCATGCTTCATACATGTTACTATTAATATATATGGTTTAAGGGTTATGGGTCAAATTAGAATATAATATCCCAATAAGAAGGAAAAAAATAGTAAAATAAATAAAAAATAACACCCCCAAAAATAAATAAAAATAAATAAAATAAAGAGAACAAGCCTTAATTTTTTGTGAAAATATAGATGTACATTATTTGTATATATAAGCTAAGGCATATATTTTTTTAATTTTCACCAATTAAAATCAAGTCCATTTAGGAGAAGAAATAGACTCCTCCTCCACCCCTCCCCACTTTATGAATAAATTGGGACATGTTAGTATGTTTTGACCCTTATATCATTATTTAATTATTATGTCTCCTAACCTTATTTGTTACCTTAACTAACAATCCTCTTTTAAAATTGAACAAACTATTTTAATTAGTTTATTATAATGCTTTGATGAATTAACACATTATATCTAGTTTAATGTTACATGCCCATTATTTTGTATATTCTAAAAATTATATTATTTTATATTATTGAGCTTTACTAGGACATATGTTTGTAAATTTCGACTATGATGTGAAATATGTTATTCATGACTATCTACATATTGATAAAAATTATATTTTTTTATACACATGTTACTAATGATATTATTGAGATAGATACAAGATTTAAATAAAATAGACATATACAAATTATTGTGGATTGATTTTAAGCCAAGGGCACATTTCATTCTCTATCTAGAGACATTGTGTGGATCATATCATGGGATAATTTAAAATATTATGTTTAGTAATTTCCTTTATCATATTTATATTTCATAAGATCTTATGTATTCTATTCTATCTTACAATTGTATGTAAATTAAAAAAATATCATGTGCCTATTATGATTATTAAATTTAGATCATCAATGTTATCTTGTACTTGGTTCCATAAATAATTTTATTTTTGTTTTTGTTTTGATTGTTGATTTGTTTCCTCTATGTGATTATTATTTTACATGCATTTATTTATTCCCATATGTTTAATGTATGGTCATTATATTTCATTGTCCATTTTAATTATTTTTAGTTATGTTTCATATACTTTTCTTGTATACACTATGAGACTTCATTTATACTTATGATCAATCTACATGTCATATTCTTGCAGGGTTTTTTTTTTTAATATTATGAGCATAACATTACTATCATTTACTATGCATTATTATTCTTTGCATGACATTACTACTTGATGTGTGGAATTGATTTCTATTTTTATTCTATGTTTAATATTCTTGATATATACTTTCTAATTTTTCTCTTTGTTTCGCATGTTTGATTCATTCTCATTAGGTTTTAATTGTTTTATTTATCTACTTTGCATTAGTATGTAATTATTAATATGATCTATATCATGTATAATATTATATTTTTTCATTGAATCTTACCATGATGATTCTTATTACTATCTTCCACTATTGTTGTGATCCTTATCATGTAACTAACATGGTAAGGTATTTTTTAGCATTGAGCTAAGGATTCACATTATAAGAACTATGCTTGGTAGAAAAATATTGAATGTAGAATGCACAAATGAAAAAAATAGTAGACAAACAACACATTTCAATGAAAAAGTATTTGGATAATGATGGAAATTCTATTAAATATAGTGAATATGTAGATTTAAAATGTGTAAAATTTCTAGTAACACAAGTAATGTAAGTTATTTTTATAATAAGGTGATAATTATAATTAGTTTTTATAAACTAAAAATAATGGAGAGTTATAGTTATGTTTTAATTTTTGAAATACAAGTCTTCTTAATAGTCTCATATCTAGTTTTTACTTGTGTTCTCTCATCTCTAATACCATACGGATCAAATAGTTACAATATTTACATTATTAGAAGAGGTTAATTACAATAAATAACACTTTAAAAAAAATGATGTTGATATTATAGATGAGCTACGGTTGGTGTTATTATAGGCTATGGTAATTGGAATTTTATCTATATAGTGTTGTTTTTGAGTTATTTAACATGAAAAGGCCTTGAGAGTGTCATATGGGGTGATATATAGTATTAGATATTTGAAATATGGGTGTTTAATTTTGATGTTATTTTTTAATAACATAGACTTCCATGGTATATTGTTTGATACTATGATAACATGTAAAGTTATTCTTATGTAAGAAAAGTGGTAAATATTGGTGCAAATTGACGCATAATGTGAAAATTTTAGTTGCACATATATAGTATTATTATGTTGAATTATAAGTTTAAAAGTGTTTCTTAAACTTATAAAATCATCACAAGTTTGTATGTGTTCCACAAAATACAACAAGTGTGGATACCCATGTGGAAGCTACACATGTATCATTAGACTTTATTTTAGGAGAAATGATCCCCATTTACTATTTTATTATATGTGGAAACTAAACATAATATTAATTAGGGTTATACCACTTAGATTCATAATTGTATTTATCTACCTTTACCACTCTGAATAAGTGATGTGTTCCTTAGTGGCTTTTCATTTTTATCACTTCAATAAACCAATCCTTAGATATTGGGTGCAAGTGTTTAGGATACAAATCACAAAAAAATTTGATTACTGATGGCTAATGAAAAGTTTGGATGTCAGTATTTATAATTTAAACTTTAAATACTCTATGCAAACACAATTATTGTATTAGGTTAGGAATAAATACATTCTCTCCTATAACATTCACTATGGTTTATGGACCATAGTTAAATAGTTTAATCTTGTAGTGTGGAACCTTGAAGTGTTCCTTGTGAAAATACAAGCACACCTAGTCATAGACCTTGATTCATGAGGTGTTTAGTATTCATCATGTATATTTAACTAATAATATTATCACGAGAGTATTTAAATGAACTAAGTGGTGAACATTGAATATATTTCAAAGTCATTTTTAGTTTTCCAC
>JARHVA010001882.1:1785000-1837500 GCA_037957365.1 Torreya grandis | reverse complement strand
GTGGGTGGGTGGGTGTGTGTGTGTTTTTGTGTGTGTGTGTGTGTGTGTGTGTGTGTGTGTGTGTGTGTGTGTGTGTGTGTGTGTGTGTGTGTGTGTGTGTGTGTGTGTGTGTGTGTGTGTGTGTGTGTGTGTGTGTGTGTGTGTGTGTGTGTGTGTGTGTGTGTGTGTGTACATATATATACATATATACATATAAAAAATTCTATAAAATTTCATAATAAGAATCAACAGGTAACAACAAGTCTTAAGTACGTTATCGACATTATATTTATGATATTAAAACATTAAAGTTAAATTTAAAGGTTTTTATTTAGGTGTACTTATAACAAAACATGGCATAATATAATAATCATGTTTTTTGATTTGATTGTCTAGGGAGAGAGGGTTAAGTAATATTTATCACTTGGGTTATGAACACTCACATGTAATATAACTACAATCACTAATTGAAAATAGTTAAATATGTATATATAACCTTAAAGGGGCAAAAAACACTTGATTACAAATTTATTTAATATTTGGATGTGTTTTAATGTGATTGAACTAGGTTAGGGATAATTTAAGAAGATATTTGATTATTATAGTATGTTGTGCCTATTTTAAAATAAAAATGAACAAACCCTAAATATTTTATGAGGATGAAGTTTTAAAAGGTGAAAAGCCAAATTAAAATCATCAAAGCATGAATGCAGTTTCCATAACTAATCATAGAATTTTATTTAACCATATTTATGGGTCCCATAATTATAATCATTATATATATTATAGTTAATTCCATTATTTTAATATAATTAATATTAAAGATAATTTTTAAATGGCATCAATCAATTACAAAACCCAAGTATATACATTTCAATTATTTATATCTTACTTTCATTTTCTTTTGACTATAATTTATTAATTTTAGATACATTATACATTCTGTTTTTATTTTATGAATAAGAGTAAATAATATTTTTTTCATTAAATAAATTGTATTAAATCTCCCTTGTATAATATTTTTATTAAGCTGTGTGTAATTTTATTACCATAAAACCACTATTTTAAACACATTTTTGTGAACATGATCATATTAAAAATCCAACATAATGTTTCATACCCTCATCCCCCTAAAATAATGTTTTTATAAGTATTTATTACTTAATGGTTTCCATCAAACCATCTCCTTTTTTCCCCTTATCACTAGGATTGTGTGTCATGTCAAAATGTTTTGTCCAAAAACCCAAGCTTTTTTAATTTTTTGTTTAATTAAGTGAATGATGTTTATTCATTGATTTTGATTTTTTAACTTCATTTTTGTCTAATATTCTAATTATTTTTTCATAATATTTTAATATTGTTATCATTATTTAAACAATATAACATAAGCATGACACACACTGTTATTATATGATTATTTTAAATCAAATAGTTTCCACTGCAATACTTCCATGAGAAGTGGAATACAAATATATCAGAGTTATGATCAAATTTGGTTTATTAAATTTTTTACTTAATGTCGTTATATATGAATATATACAAGTCACATTAATATTATTTCTTGAATAGAATATCTAACTTAATTATAATTTCTTGAGTTAATAGATCATGGAGACATTCAAACATACATCTCAAGTCAACACAAGCAAAGGAAAACAATAACAACCTAAATAAACATTAAATTTATAATAGGATGACCACCATAAGGCTCATGATGGAATAATCCATAGATAAAAATACCCAACTCTACTCTCAAGGTCACTCAAAACAAGGGGACTTTGAAATATGATACTCATATCAAGGGCTAACATCAAACAAAACCATACTTAATATAAAATTATTGTAAATTATGAACTGACCAATTTCAAATTTTAATATTATAATACATAATAGTAATCCAATGTTAACATAAAATATGAATTCAAGGGATAAATATAGGACCACCTTGAACCGAATCTATGACCTAGATCTGATGCTCCCACCACAACTTGGGAAACCTTCATATATACTCCTTAGAGTCAAGGTTTGATGTAATTCTCCTTTAATATGTGACAGGTCTTTTCCATAAGAGTTCATCATTGAAAGGGTTGGAAATATAAATTATCAAGGAAAAATAAATTATTACTCAAGTTATATTTTATAAGCTTTAGATGTCTACTCAAGATGAAATGACATGCTTAGATATTTTTATTACAAAACACCTTGACACCCCTAGTGTGCATGAACTTACCCAGAGTAATCTCATGTAATAATACATAATTGATTAAAAAGTAAAAATAATAAACCTATACTCATTTGATATGATGAGACCAAAGTCTCAAAAATATATATCTTACACCACTTGGAGAAGCATTTTCTCACCATCAGATATCTAATGATGACCAAGGTTTTGGATGAATAATACAAGTTATCATAAAAATATTAGACACAAGACACTACCTAGAAACAACTACAAATTTGAGTAACCCAAACATTCATAAACTAGAAGGATACACATATGCAAGGAAGAAAACTCTATAATTTGTAATAATATGAGGTATCTAAGGGTTAGTTGTTTAATAATGTTTTATAATAACACCTTAAATTATTTATTCATAAGACTCACTATATATAACATATTAAGGGTTAATTATCTATACTTGATCCCACTCATGAAGTTGCCTACATATTCAAAGTCATCACCTTTGCATGAAGAATTAGGGTTGGTTGTAGTTTAACCATTCTTAAATGATTGTTAGTTTGAATTCAAAATAATCAAACCTTTATCATTAATTATATGAATAAAAATAAGATAATTACACCTTATGTATTTTTAGAATCATAATGACCAAGAGGGGGTGGGGGTGAATCAGTCTTCAAAACATTTTCAAGTTTAATATATCATTCATGAACTATCAAAACAATATAGTGAACTAGCAACACAATAAGAGACGTGACCATGAAATAAAAGCATAACACATATAACACTTATATGAGTGGAAAACCCACAAGGGAAATAAAACACACTGATGATATGAATGTACTATAGTCATATAATAAAAACATCAATATTTAATGGAGAACCAACTTCACTTGGAGCACCAACCCTAACTAGTCAAGCATTCACTTGACTAGGCTTTAGTAAGCACCTACTTGTAAGGAGGAACCAACCCCTAGATGAATTATCACCAACTAAAAAACCTAATATAATTTATCATATTTATTTTATATTTTTTCTAAATAACCTCATGATTAACACCTATTTATCTCTTCATACCCTTACCCCTCTCAAACTGCCTTTTATGCTCCTTCACTCAACTAGGTCTATTCAAGACAGATTAAGTCATTTGACCTTGATATTCATCTATAGTACACATGTTATATATTAATTATAGTTTTTATACACCCTTATTATGGTCTAAAATACCTCATTTTTTTCTTAAAAATTATATATCTTCTACTTCAACTCTCATACATGCTAACTAGTAAATTAGGCCTATTAGGCCTTGTTCTTATACTAGGATCTTGTTCATAAACCTCTTGGTTATCCATACACACATTCCCACCTATATTTTCAATAAAATATGAATTATAACATTACAAAATCATGAATCAAACATTACAATAGGTTGGTCATAGAATATAAGAACAAAACCCATTTTTAGTCCTTAAGGAGACCTAATTCAATTAGGCCTTCATTATCACACATTACCCTTTGAACCCTTCAGAATAATATCAATATTATTATATGAAATTAAAATATCAATATAAATAAAATAGACCTTATAAAACTTAAATTTCAGTCCAAAACACCTTTTCGGTCCAACCACCACTTGAACCCCTTCTCAAAACACTCATCATACTAGGCCTATGCATACCCAAAAAGTATGTCTTAAACAACTAAAGAATAAAAATAGTTTTTAAAAACACCATGGAAAAAAATATAAAATATCTTAGGCTCATCATCATGTGTTTTAAACTTCAAAACTCAAGGCAAAAGGATTCAAACCCTTCTCTATAAGTAGGTCACTCAAAATTGCCAATTAGCCTCAAAACACAATCATGAAAATTTGGAATTATGATACTTGATATAACATAATAAATGAATTGAAAATAATTATAAATATATTAAAACATAATTATAATAGCATCCAACAAAAATATAATAATCTCTAATGGCAATATTGGCCTTGTAGAGCAATGTCATGACCTCACTATACATAGACCTCACTGAGCTAGACAAGTTAACTTGAGAGAAACTTATATATATATATATATATATATATATATATATATATATATATATATATATATATATATATAATATTCAAAATTAGCATGTATTAAATCTGTTTAACAATGTATTCATTTATTTTTCTTTATCTCTAATCCATGATAACACATCCCTAATTACCTTCTCACTGTTCTCACCATTAGGCCTTTTAGTGATAGGTCAACCTATATGACCAATTTGTCACCATTAAGGGATATAATGGGATTAAAAAACACCATTTACATAAAATTATATATATATATATATATATATATATATAACCTTCATCCATTTGGAAACTTTGACTTGTTCAAATTTGACAGTTATAATAAATCTTTGAGAAATAAGGCCTTTCTTATAGGGTCCACTCACTTGATAAAAAATCACATCTATAGGTGCTTAGGAGAGTTTAATAAAATATCCAATCACTTAAATATCCATTCCAATCCATTATAATAAATTTAGAATAATATATTTGATATTGAGTCATTATTAGGGTTATTTGAGGGTTTAAACCATCTTCTAGTCTTAATAATCATTCATAAAGCTTATCCCTTGATTCCAAAAACCAATGATGAAATCATTTATATATGACCCTTACCCATCTACCATGAATATAATATGTTAAAATTCAGAGGTTACACATTCAAAGGAGCACTTTAAAGTTCTTATCAAGTTGAAAACCCTTCATTCTATGCACACAAGGGACCTCAAAACATATTTTCTTACCTTTTATTAAAAACATTGACCTAAGAATTGGTAAAAAAACCTAGAAAAACCTATAAAACTACTACAAAATTTCACATGAACATTATTTATTTTAAAATAGATATGCATACCCCATATGGAAACCATCTTCTTTTGTTCTTTAGGCCTTTGACCTGCAAGTCACATTAGGCCTTGAAACTAAACTTATAGCCACAGTCCAATATATAAAATCCTCATATACATGTAATAAATCTTATTAACATGAATAAACACTAATATAAATTATTAATATGTCTTTAAAATACCTAATAACACCTCATTATGGTAGGTAGGGTCTAGAACTAGTCTAGTTGTATGTTAGGTCTCTAGATCCTACCCTTGTAATCTCACTTTGAGACTCTCATGAGTGATCAAATGCCTCATATTCATGATCAAACAAACTCATAAAACCTATTATGCCTCTGTGAATTCATCTCACTAGGCCATCACACTTTCTCATAAGGTCTCTTTATACAATGACCAATGTCATTAATATGTTTCTCAAGCTCTTAAAACTTGACAACTGACCTATAAACACTTATTAATGATCTTATACCTTGATAATATGTCTTACATGATCCTTAAAAAATATCTTACCTCTTAATGATGCTATCAATCCATACCATTCTTCAATGACCTCATGAACACCTTTCTTATGAACCTTTGATATCAATGCCAAACTTTAACAATAGGAACAATGCTCAACAATCTCCCCATTTGTCAATGATATCAAAACATAATGATCATTATTATCTCCCTATTTTTTTATTTATCCACCTTTGACATAAATTACAAAGTGATTTCTATAATTCCTTGGATCATACTCTTTCTAACCAAAATACTCAACAAATATGACTTATTAATTTGTGAGACATAATACAAACATGCTCCCCCTATCTCCATTAATAATTTATTTTAAAAACTCACCTATTGTTGGAGCTAATGAGCATGATTATTTCCCCCTAAGTACTTTAATTTTTCAATTATTACTGGGGGTAGGAGTTATACCCATTTCTTATCTTAGGTATTCAAAAGTTACCTTCAGAAGTGGTTTAGTCAAGATGTTTGCAATATGATCATATGTAGATACATATTCAAGTTTGACACTTTTTTCACTTAAAAAATTTTGTAGAAAATGATACCTGATGGGAATGTGTTTGGTATTTGATTGTGTATCATAAATTTTTGAGATGTTTATAACACTTGTATTATCATAATAGATAGGGTTAAGACCATCATACTCTAACATGTAGTCTTTTAGGGTCTATCTCATCCATAGGACCTGAGTAAAACATGACATTGTTGTAATTTAATTATCCTTAGAAGTGGAAAAATCTATTGATGCTTTCTTCTTACTTATTCATGAAACGAGGCACCCACTTAGGAAGAAAGATCCTTAACTGGTACTCTTTCTATCATATGTACTTCTTACCGAATGTACATCTATGTAGGATATAAAATTAAACTCCTTACTTCTTAGATACTACAATCCATACTCCATAATCCCCTTTAGATACCTAATTATCCTTTTGAATGCTTGTAGATGATTGTCCTTTCGATCTGATTGAAACCTTTGCACAAGACCTATTGTTTGCATCATGCTAGGTCCAGAGGTAATGGTATACAAAAATCTTCCAATCATTACCCTATATGACATCTATTAGACATTTGAAGAGTCATATTCCTTTCTCAACTTATGGCCTCTGATCATGGGTGTACTAACTACCTTAAAATATTCCATCCCAAACTTCTTCAACATATCTCTTATATATTTGGCTTGTGAGATGAATATACCTTTTTTAGATGGATTAATTTTCAACCCAAGAAAGAATGATAGTTATCATAGCATGGACATCTCAAACTCTTTCTTCATCACCTTTACAAAGGCCTTGGTCATATTCTCATTATTTCCACCAAATATGATATCATCCACATAAGCAACTACTATCGACTAATGGTCATCTTCTATCTTGATGTATAGACTATTATCTACAAATTCTCTTTTGAATCCTTGAAGTAACATATACTTTTCCCACCTACTATACCAAGATCTAAGAGATTTCTTTAGACCATAAAGACCCTTTTTCAACCTACAAACATAGTATTTATCATATGATAGTGAGAACCCTTTAGGTTTCTCAATGTATGCTTCTTCCAAACTCCCATTCAAAAAAGTAGTTTTGACATCCATCTAGTATACCTTGAATCTTTTGAATCCTGCATATGCTAAAAATAATATGATGGCATCTAGTATTTCCATTGGTGAAAATGTATCCTAAAATTCTACCCATTCGACTTGTGCATATCCCTTTCATACCAATCTATCATTGCTCCTAGTGACTTGTCCATCTTCAATCAACTTGTTTATAAACACCCATTTTGTGCCAATGGAATTCTTATCTTTAGGCCTAGAAATTAGTTCCCAAGCCTTATTATTATCTATTTGGTATAAATTCTCATTCATAAAACCTATCCAAAATTTTTCTTTGATTGATTCTATATGACTCTTAGGTTCAATATTTGACAATAGAGAAACATTCTCTTCCATTAGATTACTTGCTAGTCTTTTCTTTGTTTGCATAATTGCATTCTTATTGCCAATGATTTGAGATTCAAGGTGATCTATTTGAATCTACTTCAGGGTCCTTTTGAGTCCTATCTCTTTTCAACTTATTATTCTTCCTCATTAACCTCTATAGTTTCTTCTTCATTATTTAAGTCCATATTCTCTAAATTTTTATTTGACTGCGAGTGAGATTTCCCTATCTTATCAATCTTCACATTGGTGATTTCCACTATATTTTATAGTATCTTGTTATAACATATATAGGCTGAGCTCATTAACAAATATCATAATAATATGCCTTTGTTAGATCTAAAATCAAACTTTACTAAGTCTTAGTCATCTCTTTTGATGAAACATTTACTCCCAGACACTCTAAAGTATTCCACATTGGTAGGTCTACCCTTCCATAGTTCATAAGGGGTCTTAATGCCATTAATAATTATATTTCATATATTCAAAATGAAGACAATAGTAATTATTATCTCTCTCCAATATCTATTAGATAATATAGACTAATTTATCATAGTTCTATCATTCTCTTAAACTATCATATTCTTCCTTTTCACTACCCTATTTTGTTGAGGTGTCCTAGCTATTGAGAATTATATCCTTATTTCATGAACCTAATATAAGTCATAAAACTCATTAAGACCAAAGCTCTCCTCTTATATCAAATCTTAGAAACTTTATCTTACCATTCTTATAATTCTCAATAAGAGCCTTTAATGCCTTGAATTTGTGAAAAGCTTCTTATTTTTCTTTCAAGAATACAACCCAAGTCATCCTTGTGTAATCGTCAATGAGTAACATAAAGTAAATATATCCTTAAATTATTTAAATTCTTGTAGGCCCATAGAGATCAGTGTGTATTAGCTCTAAGTGTCTTGTAGAACATTATTCCTTGGACTTGAACCTTCTTCTATTCTGCTTACCATGTTGACATACCTTGAAAAGTATGTTTGTAAGTTTGGTGATCTTAGACATGTTATTCATAGACTTATTATTGAAAATATTGACTAGGTTGTCAATGTTTAGATGATCTAACCTTATATTCTTTATCCATATTTCATATATCTTTCTCATGAATCATATCTCATTCAATACATATAGTTTATTCTTAGTCCTCTTGACATTGGCAATTTGCCTTATTGATTTTGATCTCATTATATCACACCCTCTATCATGAAAGTTCAGTGTGTTTCCTTGATTAAACATTTGACTTACACTAAGTAGGTTATGTTTCAAACCTTCCACATAAATCACATTTTGTGTTTTAGTCTTTTCATTATCCAAACTCAAGACACCTTTTCCAAATATATTGGTAGTTATGTTATCTCCAAACCTCACTATTTTTGTACCATTTTTATTTAATGAGATGAACTTATTTATGTTTAATGTCATGTGTCTTGATCAACCACTATTTATATACCATTTCATACATTCATCTTAAATGTGAAATGCAATCTGAAGTAGCATAGAATCCTCTCTGGTCTTCAATTCCTCCTTGGCAAAGAGTCAAACTTACCTATTAAACTCAGTATGATCCATCCTAACTTGTTTTGGCATTCATACCAATGTTTTATCCTTATTATGTATTTTAGGAGCTTCATATGTCTTTTTGAATCTTGTATGAATTCTAACTCTATTAGATTAGAATCTTGTAATGTGTCTTATATTATGAAATATGTAAAAAATGACATTCTTGTACTTACCATGGTTCCATGATGACTTCTACTTCATTCCATTGGGTTGATTGATTGGTATTTTCATGATGGTAATCTTGAATTGATCTAAAATCTCATGTTTTCTCTCAAACATGCTCATTTTTTTATGAGCTTATCATGCTTGATATTCAAATAATCTAGCTCTATCTTCAACTAGTCATACTCAAATTCCTTTGATATAAACCTTGTGTTGACCCTTATAACTAGCCACTAAGATTTTTTATATTCTTATTTTAATGTTTCAAATTATCAAGGTAACTTATGAGATTATATTTAAGGTATAATTTATCTTCTTATTATTCAATATCATAGTAGACTTCTTCATCATACATGGTAACTTTTTCCTATTGATCACAAGACATTTTTGTGATTCTTAGGATCACCTTCAAGATGTTAGACTTAGATCAAAGGACCAAGATTTGATACTAATTATTAAAAACACAATTAATGAAAGGGGGGTTTAATAAATCTTCAAAACTTTTGAAACTTTACTTTTTCATTCATGAACTAACTGAACAATATAGTGAACTAGAAACACATTAAGATCCATGAGGATAAAACAAAATCATAACACATAGAACACTTATTTTAGTAGGAAAACATCAAGGGGAATAAAACCCACTAATTATATAAAAGTACTATATTCCTGTAATAAAAACATAAATATTTATTTAATAACCAACTTCACTTGAAATATCAATCCCAACTAGCCAATCACCCACTTGATTAGGCTTTAGCAAACAAGTACTTTCAGCGAGGCACCAACCCCCTAGATGTCTCAGTAAAAACTTATCCACATGATTATCTTGATCATATGTAGGACATATTATTCTCAACTAATTTATTTTGACCACCACTTTATCTCTTCACACCCTTATCCGTCTAAAACTTCCTTCTAGGATCCTTTGCTCAACTATGTCTCTTCAAGATAGATTAGGTTATTTTACCTTGATATTAATATATAGTACCTATTGTAGATATTCATGATAGTTTATATGAATTTTTATGATGGTATAAAATACCTCCTTTTATTATTTAAAATGATATATCTTTTGCTTCAACTATCATACCTGCTAACTAGCAAATTAGGCCTATTAGGCCTTGTTCTTATACATGGCTCTTGGTCATACACCTCTTGATCATTCATACACAATTTAACACTTAAATTTTAAATAAAATAGGCCTTATAACATTATATAAAAATTAATAAAACCTTAAAATATATTTTTCATAGCATATAGGACCAAATCCACTTTTAAGGCCTTAAGGAGACATAATTCAATTAGGCCTTCATTAGCACATGTTACCCTTTAAACTCTTTAGAATACTCTAAAACTTATAAAATGTTAGTAAAACAAAAAATTAAAATAAAATATACCTTATACAACTTTAATTTATGTCCAAAACACCTTTTAAATATAACCATTACTTAAAACCCTTCTTAAAACATTATTCATAATAGGCCTGTGCATACCCAAAACATTTGTCTTGAATATCTAAAGAATAAGTATAATTTTTATAAAAAAACATGGAATTAAATTTTTTTAAAAATAATATAAAGACCTTATGGTAATAAAAATGTTTTTTATACTTTACAACTCATGGTAAAAGGAATCAAACCCTTCTCTACAAGTAGCTCATTCAGAATTACCAACTAGCCTCAAAACATGGTCTTGAAAATTTGGACTTATGATGCTTGAGAGAACATAATAAATTCCTTAAAATGAATTAAAAATATATTAAAACATCATTATAAAAATATAAAACTAAAATTTCTTAATATCTAATGGAAATATTGGTATTACAGACAACCTCATGACCTCACTGTAGATAGACTTCACTGAGCTAGAAAAGTCAACTTGAGAGTAACTTTTTTCTATATACAATGATACTGAAATATTATGTTCAATATTAAAACCTATTAAATTTATTTATAAATTTAATCATGAATTTTTATTCATCCCTAATCCATCATAACACATCCCTAACACCTTCTCACTTTTGCTTGGTTTTCTCACTGTTTACACCATTAGGCCTTTTAGCGATAGGTCAACCTAAATGATAGGTTTATCATTAATGAGGGATAAAATATACTCATAAACCAAAATTGAAATTAAATAAAATTATCAACCTGCATCCATTTAGTAACTTTAACTTGGTCAACTCTAACTGCTACAACAAATCTCCAATAAATAAGGCCTTCCCCTTAGGGTTCACTCACTTACCTTATAAAAAAATCACACTTATAGGTTATTGAGAGAGTTTAATACAACATAAAATAACCTAAATATACCTTTAAATCCATTCTAATTACTTTATAATAATATGTTTAATATTAGATCACTATTAGGGTTCATTGAGGGTTTAAACCATCTTCCAATATTAATGACAATTCATAAATCTTAGCCCTTCATTCTAGAAACCAAATTTTGGAACATTGATATAAGAACCTTAAGCATATACCATGATTATATTAGGTCCCCATTCATATTTTATGCATTTCAATGAGCATTTTAAATTTCTTATTGGGTTGAGAGCCTTCATTTTATGCACATGAGAAAGATCAAAACACTTGTTCTTATCTTTTATTAAAAACATTGACCTCAAACATCGTCAACACACCTAAGAAAACCTGTTAGACCACTAAAAGTTATGACATTCTCATTTTTTCAATGGAAATTAATCTTCATGCCCCATCTAGCCACCATCTCTCTCTTTCCTCTCTAGGCCTTTGACCTGCAAGTCACATTAAGCCTTGAAACTGACCTTCTAGCCACTATCCAAGCTGTCAAAAAATAATATACATGTCATGAAAATTCTTACCATGATGAATAAATACCATAAATTTTTCATATGTCTTTACAATACTTCTTGACACCTTATTAAGTTAGGTAGGGTCTAGAACTAGTCTAGTTGCATGGTAGGTATATAGGTCCTACCCCTATATGCTCTCTGTGATACTCTCATGAGTGATACAATGCCTCGTATGCATGATAAAACAACCTCATACAAACTCTTATTCCTTTTTACATCCATGTCACTAGGACACCAAGCTCATATCTTCTCACAAGGTCTCTTTATGCAATGACCAATATCATGACTAGGCTTCTCAAGCTCTTGAAACTTGACAACTAACTTCGAAAAACTTCTTGATGCTCTTATAACTTATTCATATGTCTTACATGATCCTCAAATAATGTCATACCACTTAACAATGCTATCAGAAAATAACATTCTTAAATGACCTTATGAACACCTTTTTAAGAACCTTTGACATCAATGACAACATTAATTCCAAACTTTAACAACAGGAACAATTCTCAACATGGATAACATTGGAGCCACTAGTTGTCAAAAGTGTATCAAAAAGAAAAAAAGCATAAATATAATACCAATAAATAAATAAATAATAAATAATCTAATAAGACTCTATTGAGGATAAAACACCTCCTTAAGACCATTTCATATGGAAACTAAATCCTTATAAAACTAAAAGGATGTTTAAAACACAAAACCTAAGTTAAGGCTATAAACATTTTTTTAAGCCTTGGAGTGTAGGATAGACACTATTTTATTTAGAAACAAATATGAAACACTTAAATAAAAAACCAACCAACAATGCTTCTAAGAGATAAAAAACATACCAATTATAATTTGGATATATTATCTTAAAACACCATTATTTTAATTAAAGAAAAGCAGAGTAATTTTTTTGTTAAGAATTAGATCATGTTTTCAAGGCTACATGTATCATGACTAAGGAATTGGAATATTTTTTTCTATAAATAAATTGATAAATATGTGTAGCATTCAAAAATAAACTATTATATAAAAAGTTATTTTCTACATTTATTCATAAAACTGACATCTGAAATGCCTTACAAAAAATAAAAAAAATTCTAAATTAATTTTATTTTATTATTTTACTAATAATTTTAAGCTATTAAAATTTTTATATTTGATTTTTTCCTTTTCTTGATATTTTACTTTCATTGATTCCAAATCAACTTTAGAGGTAAGAAAAAGTTTTGTATACTTGATGCACAAACACCTTCCCTTAATTAACTAAAAATGAATGCTATACAAGAGTTAAAATATATATAATTGTGTGCAAAACTATAGTTTTAAAAAATATCATTCTAGGTATTTAATTTAGACTACTTAGAAATCAAATTTAAGAGCTATAAATGTATTGCGAAATCACTTATGAAATAGTTTTGAAAGTAAATAATATCTATTGTTTTCAGTGTCCATTAATTTATTGACTAAAAGTTTGGTAATTCATATCCATTTTTTAAATATTAACATCATTTTTTAATGTTTTCACCTTTTGATTTTTTTTTTAAATATTTACAAATGAGTTTTAACTTAGTTGGTAAGTCATTAGAATAACTTGTTTGATTCACTTTATAGAATTAATACTTTTGGAACTAGTAGATTTTTTATTTTAAATACAAAAAATATTTTTTGAAACTCATAATAATAATAATAATAATAATAATAGGTTTAATTAATTTATACCTTTGTTTAATATCATGTTTTGAGGAGTTTAGTTACAATTTGTCTTAATAGAGGAGGGATAAATGTTAATTAATTTATTAAAGAAATAAGATTATTTTTTTAAAAATAACCAAATGCAAATTGTGGTAGGATGAATCTTTAGAAATGGATTAAATTAGTACCCACCATTAGTTTTAGGCTTCCAAAAAGTGTCATAGATTCATTTAAAAAATTAAACTCTTCTAATTTTACCATCATTTCATTTCTTTTTATTTTTTAGGTTTAGTGGAAGGTTTGGTAGGATACTTCAACAAATGAAAGCATAGTTATTGCTGACTATGGTTTTGTTAAGAATTATTTGGGACCTAGTTATTTAATTATTACTATTATGAAATAGTTATATGATCTAAGACCTGATCATTATGATGTTTTGATCTGTGAGTGATTAGTGGGATATTATGAGTTGATGATTATTATGTGCTTTCATTGTAGCATTAGATATTTCATGCTTAATGAGTTACTGATTCATTATTCAATTCAGTTATATTATTACATTTAATTTTTCATATATTTTTTGGAGTTTGTTACTATTACATATCTCAAATATTATTTATGGTGTGTTATGAGTGTAGGTACCAAATATTATCTAGGTTGGATGTGAGTTCGATTAGTCAGGTGAGGCTAAGAAAGTGAACGAAAATAAATAATGTAATTAAAATTTTGAAAACTAAACTTTGATTATTTATAATGTGTTTGAGTCATTTTTATATGCTTTAATTATTATAGTGATTATATCTTTTTGGACTTGTATGCATATTGAAATAAATCAAGTCTTGTTTCATTTTTGACTCCTTGTTTGTTGAATTATTTATTCAGTTTTTGAATTTGAATCTTAACATGAGAGAGCTCAAAACACTTGTTCATGTTTTAAACACCCTTTTAATTTTATAAGGCTTTAGTTTCCCTATGATTAGGTCTTAAGGAGGTGTTTTATCCTCAATAGAGTCTTATTGGATTATTTATTATTTATTTATTGGTATTATATATGCACCTTTGTTCTTGTGGATACACTTTTACCAACTAGTGGCTCTAAAGTTATCCATTTTGAGAATTGTTCCTATTGTTGAAGTTTGGCATTAATGTTGTCATTGATGTCAAAGGTTCTTAAAAAATTTGTTCATAATGTCATTGAAGAATGTTCTTTATTGATAACATCATTAAGAGGTATGACATTGTTTGAGGAACATTTAAGAGATATGAGCAAGGTGTAAGAGCATCAAGAAGTTTTTTAAGGTTAGTTGTCAAGTTTCAAGAGCTTGAGAAGGATAGTCATGCTATTATTCATTGCATAAAGAGACCTTGAGATAAGGTATGAGCTTAGTGGCATGGTGATATGGATGTAAAAAGGAATAAGATGTTGTATGAGATTATTTCAACATGCATATGAGGCATTAGTTCACTCATGAGAGTCTCAAAGAGAGCCTATAGGGATATGACCTATAGACCTAGCATGCAACTAGACTAGTTCTAGACCCTACCCGACGTAATGAGGTGTCATGAATTATTATCAAGTCATATGAAAAATTTATGGCAGTTTTTTATCATGGTAAGAAGTTTCATGACATGTATATGAATTTTCGATAGCTTGGATAGTGGGTAGAAGGTTAGTTTCAAGGCATAATGTGACTTGAAGGTCAAAGGCATAGAGAGTAAAGAGAGAGATGATGCCCCGATGGGGTATGAAGATTAGTTTCCATGGAAAAAATGAGCATGTGATCATTTTCAATGGTGTGATATGTTTTCCTAGGTGTGTTGACCATGTTTGAAGTTAAGGCTATAATTTTTTTTTTTAGTCTTACAGTGTAGGATAGACACTATTTTATTTAGAAACAAAGATAAAAGTCTTAAATAAAAAACCAAAAAACAAGGATTATAAGAGACATAAAACATACCAATTCTATGTTAGATATATTGTCTTAAAACAGCCTTGTTTTAATTTAAGAAAAAGAGAGTAATTTTTTTGTTAAGCATTAGATCATGTTTTCAAGGCTATAGTATCATGACTAAGAAATTAGAATTTTTTTTTTGTATAAATAAATTGATAGATATGTGTAGCATTCCAAAATAAATTATTCACTAAAAAGTGATTTTCAAAATTTATACATAAAATTGACTTCCAAATTGCATTACTAAAAATAGAAAAAATTCTAAACTAATTTTGTTTTATTATTTTACTGATAATTTAAACTATTAAAATTTGGTTAAAATTTTTATATTTGATTTTTTACTTTTATTGATATTTTATTTTCATTGATTCCAAATCAAATTCAAAGGTAAGAAAAATTTGTGTATACTTGATGGACAAACACCTTCCATAATTAACTAAAACTGACTATTTATACAAGAGTTAAAATTTATATAATTGTGTTCAAAACTCTATTTTAAAAAAATCTTATTCTAGGTATTTAATTTATAATACCTCCAAACAAAATTTAAGAGATATAAAGGTACTAAAAACTCACTTATGAAATTGTTTTTAAACTAAATAATATCTATTGTTTTCAATGTCCATGAATTTATTGACTAAAAGTTTGGTAATTCATATCCATTTTTTAAATACTAACATATTATCTTAATGTTTTCACTCTTTGATTTTTTTAAAATTATTTACAAATGAGTTTTAAATATGTTAGTAATTCATTGCAATAAATTTTTTGAGCTACTTTATAAAATTAATACTTTTAGAACTAGCTGATTTTTAATTTTAAATGCAAAAAATATTTTTTTGAACTCCTAATAATAGTAGGTTTAATTAATTTATGCCTTGATTTAAAGGCATGTTTTAAGGAGTTTAATTATAAGGTGTCTTAATAGATGAGGGATAAGTGTTAATTAATTTATTAAGGAAATAAGATTATTTAAAAAAAAATTAACCTAATGCAAATTGTGATAGGATGAATCTTTAGAAATGGATTAAATTAGTACCCACCATTAGTTTTAGGTTTAACAAAAGTGTCATAGATATATTAAAAAAATTCAACTCTTATAATTTTACCATTATTTAATCTCTTTTTATTTTTTAGGTTTAGTGGAAGGTTTGGTAGGATACTTCAACAAATGAAAGCATAGTTCTTACTGATTATAGTTTTGTTATGATCTATTTGGGACCTAGTTATTTCATTTTTACTATTATGATATAGTTCTATGATATATGACTTGATCATTATGACGTTTTGATCTATGAGTGATTAGTGGGATATTATGAGTTGATTTTTATTACGTAATTTCATTATAGAATTAGATATTTCATGCTTAATGAGTTACTGATTCATTATTCAATTCAGTTATATTATTACATTTATTTATTTTTTGAATTTATTAATATTATATTGGAAAAATATCATTGATGGTGTTTTATGAGTGTAGGTACCAAAAATTATATAGTTTGGATGTGAGTCCGATTAGTTAGGTGAGGTCGAGAAAGTAAATGAAAAGAAATAATGTATTTAAAATTGTGAAAACTAAAGTTTGATTATTTATAATGTGTTTGAGTCATTTTTATATGATTTACTTATTATGGTGATTTTATATTTTTGGAATCATATGCATATTAAAATGAATAAATTATTGATTTAGTTTTGACTCCTTGCTTGTTGAATTATTTATTCAGTTTTTGAATTTGATTCTTAATCTTGACTTGATACATTTCAGCTTTGCTGAGAATGACTTAAGTATTTTGATTTGTGTTGGTTTATGAGTGGAATTTTTTTATTGTAAAAATCCTATTTTAAATTTTATTTAACATCATTAGTATTTAACTATTGTCATTATAACATTGGTTATTGGCAAAGAGGGACATTGTTATATGGGTTTGTTATTGAATTCATTGTTTAATTAGACCATTCATAGATTGGCCATTATTAGGTAATGAGGGCCATGCACCACTTTGGGGCATGGTATTAGTTTGAGGTATTTGTTTAGTTTTTTAACTTTGTTTGATGTCATTATCTTGTCATTAAATTTAAATTAGTCGATAAACTTTCAACCCTATTAGTGTTCTTACTTAGTCATTTTATGTGGTTTTCCTTTTGATATCCTATCGCATGGGGATATTATACTATAGTTTGGTACATGGAGGCCTATGGTATTAGAGTAAATTAGATTTTAGGGAATTCATGATCTTATTAGGAATGAACTACAGATATATCCTCATCTTGGCATCCATGTGGAGGAAATGGAAGAGTTTTATATGGCATTGGGTTTCCATAAATGGTTTGACTAGTCTACTTTTACAAGGGATTGGGTCATGTGGAAATTTGGAAGACTATTGAGGAAGGATAAATAAGTGTTCTTATTTCATCCTTTAGTAAAACTTCAAGTAATTATTTTACTTAAAATTTTAGTGTTGTTTTATAATTTGAATTTGTTGGTTCAAACTAAGATTTTGTATGAAAATTAACATAGTATTTTAATTATTATTTGGCATGTAAAAAGAATGGTTTTGGTGGATCATATTGATGAATAAAACATGCAGGGTTTGTGTTTGATATATAGGTTTTGAGTTTATTTTCACTAAAAATAAACAATGGACATTATAGCTTCGTTGTAGCATATTATTAGTGAAATCCATGTGCATGTTATTTAGAGGGCCATTATTATTTAATGTAAGTTCATTTTTATTTTTTTCAAGAAATTATAGGCTATATATGTGAATATTTAATGGTTTTTTCGAGTAACTTGTAAGCCTTATTATGATTAGAAACCTTACCTATATATTCAAGTTTCTATTTGAGGTTATGTTTTTTTGTAAACATCAGGCTTGTATATTACTTGGCCATGACCATGGATGAAAGGAATGATGTTTGTTATATTTTAGTGTGGGTCTAATTTCTCATTAGGTTTTATGTAAAATAATAATTTATTATTATTTTGATTGCAAAGATTTATAAGTCATACTTTTAGGCTATGAATTTTTTCATTATGAGGGCTTTTGACTTGATTTAGATAAATCTTATTTTAGTCATTTGATTTGTTTTCCATCCACGACTGGTTGACTTAGATGGTATGATTTGAGGATTTTCATGATTATTGAGAATTTTAACTTCTTATATTAGTATGATTTCATTTTATTATTTGTATTACTATAGTTAGATAATGACATTGGAATATTTCTTTTTAATTGATCAAGTCTTACTTGGTCAACATTGACTTGTAGCCTTATGTTATAGGTTAAAGTAAATATAATTCAATTTTGATGTCATTTTTGCAATATAGTAAGTTTTATAGTCTTCATCATGATGGTTTCTGATGATTTTTTGAGTATGCTATTTAGTTTGAATCTCAAAAATTATTTAAGTCATTTAAGTTCATTTTATGTAGATTTAAATATTTAAAGAATACTATTTGTATTTGGGGTTACTATAAGTAATATATTTGCATTTATTTTAGGTATTTTACCTTAACAAATGGATTAGGGTTTATAGGGGCAACACCATGGATTTCAGTCTTAATCTTCAATATTAGAAAGATCTAACACAAGCTTCAGTAGTTGTAATAAATTTAATGGTGTTAATGCTGTTAGCTAAGGATGTAAATAATGTTGTTTGAATGTTTTCATTATTTAATTTTTTTGAGTCAAGCTCAATAATCACTATTACATTAATAACTTCTCTCTTCTGGTCAAAGTCACATCAAACTAATGGATGGGGTGGTATAGGGCCCCTTTTGGTTTGGATCATTAGGATTAGAGAGGTGGGTGTTTGCTTCATTGGATTTGCATGTGGAATATTTATTGGTTGAAATTCTCTTGGATTCAATTTGTTTTATTGTTGATTATAAAGAAAAAAAGAAAATAAATTGTAAAATAAGATGATTTAATATAGTATAATTAACTTTAATGTTTATATTAAAGTTTTTAATAATGATATGTAATGTAATGTTATACATAGACAAGTTAAGTTTATTTTGTAATTATAAAATAGAGGATGATCTTTTAGTTACCCATCCATTCATTGGTGTAGTCATTTGCGTATTTTAGCAAGGTATGTTGAATGTCATATTCATTGGTTCATTAAAGTATTAGTAATAATGATTCCACTATTGTAAAAAGTTAATTGATGTAAATTTAATTTCCAAACCTCTTAAGGATTAGGGATTTATTTGAAGGTAGAGTTTAATTTGAACTTTATATTATTATGCCTAAATGTTTTATGTTTATGTAACTTACATAAAGGGAATAAGTTCATTCAGTAATATTCTTACATGTATAAGTATGCATGAAGTTCTTAAGTTTATATGACTAAGAAAAATTATTGGTCTTCTTATTTCTTGTAGATGGAATTGAGTTAGTTAGTTATGGTCATGATTACTTAGTTTCTTTTAAACAAAGTTAATAGATTCACTTATGGGATGTTATGTGAGCTTTGTATTGTTTTAAATGTACAAGAAGTTGTAAAGCTATAATATATTAGAATAAAGTGTATTGATCGAATTTATGTACAAATTAATCTATTTTACTTATCATAAAAATATGTGACATGTTAACCTTAAGTATATATAAACACTTTAAAACTACCCTAAACTATCCAAATGTACAAATATCAGAATAGAGTCTTCAAAATGATTTTTTAGGGACTTCTAAATATTAGAGGTATAATCACTAAGATGGGGGGAAATGAATTAGTGGTGTAATAAAATAAACTTTAATTCCAATTATTCTAAATCTTAACCATTAAACATAATCATTCCTGAAGCTATAAACCATTCATTGCAATGAACAAAGAAAACAATGCAAGATCAAAGCACAAAACACATGAATTATGTGGGAAATACTCATGGTTGATAAACCCCACTATCAAGCTTGGAAGCCAATAGACTATAGTAGTATAAGAGATAAAACACAAGCGAATTTAATTAATCACCCACTTTTTAAGTGTTACCAAACCCTATGTAAGGACAAGCACCCACTTGCCCTTGATGTTGAGCACCCATACAACACCTCTGATATCAACACATATAGAACTCTGATTGCCTTCCAATCTAATGGAGAAAAAGTGAATAAAATATATCTTTAACCCTTTAAAATATCTAAATCCTTCACACACTATAAATTAATCCAAAACAACCTTTTGTATCATTCTACACCTCTTCACTCATCCTCAACCATCAACCTTACAAAATAGTGTTACTATTGACCAATTTGACTTTTAGGTCAAATTGGGGCACCCCTAGGTAAATCCTTTGTTTTTATGTTTTTTATTGGTTCAATACATATGTAAAAAAGTGTTTTATAAGTTAATTAATGTCATTTAATGTTATACTAGCCTTGGTCCTTAGTCATTTTAATCCCTTTAGTCATTTTAGGTCATTTTGAAGTTAAAAAGGGTGTATTCAATGAATTTTATGGATTTAGTAGGAAGTTTGAATATTAAAAAATATGATTTAATGTGGTATGTGTCCTAATAGGTCTTAATAAACTATCAAAACTGAAAAGTGGTAGGTTGTTTAAAGGAAAGGGCAGTTTTCTTGGGAAGAAAGATGAGTTTGGCACTTGTACAACCCATGGGGAAGTGTGCCACATGGAATAATAAAATGGTATGTATCTTCATCTTACACAAGATTATTTTCATGTTATAAATGTTCTAAAAGTACCATTTTTTTCCTGAAACTATTCTATTCCTTTTTATGTCTTCTTGACAAGCAAAAGTGATATTTAGGTTTATGTTTAGTATGAACAACTCAAGAGGTTTCACAATAAATGATCTAGGTAAGTTATAGTACACTAATATAAATTAATTTCTATATTATTATTGAAATTATTTATCAACTATGATTTATGAATCATCCTTTACAAGATGACTATACTTTTTTGCTACTTATTTCATGCACCCTATAGGATTTGCTCCATTTTGGTCAAATCCATGTGAAACAATTGGAAATGTTACCTCCATAGGATTTTTATATATTTTCAGATGGTATTTACACTTATTTTCATTTTTCATGGTGTTTTGATAGGTCAAGTACATGAAAATTGCAAGAGAATCACCATTATGTGTTGTAGGTAATTTTTTTCCTCTATGGGCATAATATTCATGTTTGGTTCATTGTTATAGGGTTGTGATATATCATTTTAAATTATATAAATTTTATATTTATCCATTTATCCTTTACATATCACATCTAGGAAACTTCCCATGAGTGGTAGTCTCAAAGCACCATGCAGTCAATTGTTTCCTTAACTATCATGCACTATCAACATTAGTGAGCCTTCAAAATGTCTATGGGGATCATGGATGTGGTATTAAAACTTTTATCACACATTAAAATAAATAAAAAATATTCTATACATTATAAATATTAAAAGGGGACTATTTTAATCATACACACTAGTTTCATATAGTACACTAGTGGAAAATACATCTACAAGAACCTTGTTAATATCATACTGAAGAAATTGGAATTTTGATGTGTGTTTCAACCACTTAGTATTTTTAAAGGTGAATTTTATCTCTCAAGAAATAATATAAAGTTAATAATCATTATTAGCTTACATATTTCCCATAACTCTACACTTGTTGCCTGTGCATGCTCATGACCACCTATAGGAGGTACCTCAAAACTGTAAAGATTTAAGAATGGGGAACTTTGGAGCATATTAAGGTTATATTCAATCCCTCACATGTGATGGATCCAGAATATACTTGATTTAAATTTTAAAATACCAAAAATTAGTGTAGAATATGTTAGAGAGAACAAAGATTGGTTATAGGGATATTTACCCTAAACTAAGGAAACAAAGATACTTGATGTTTGGTTCAGATTCTATAATAAGGTTTTGAGGAGTTATAATGCACATAAATGGAAAAATATTATATCCATACATATTATAAGATATTTAAAAAAAATTAGTGTAGAGGGTTGATGGACTTTGGTGGTTGGAAACCTCAAAGTTGATTGCCAAGACAATAAAATCCTTCATTAATGTCTACAAGTTTTTACATTTGAAGTGACCATAACACCTACTGTTGAAAATATATCATACCATCATGTAAAAAATTTATAAATGTTTAAGGTAACTTTCATTACATAAATTTATTTTAAATAAATTTTAACCTATGTTTTATACCCCAAATACACCTATATATGTCCGTACAAATAGCTTAAATACTCATTTATAGTAGCAGGGAGGTAAAAAGTGCTTTGGAGTAAAAATTTAAGAATGTGGAAGATATTAAGGCACACTTTAGTGTTATGAGAGATTATAGGGTTGAAAATTAATATAATTACCACTAAAATTATTTGATATTCATGTTTTGTCCTCAAGTACACCTATAGGGGTCTCTTCACCTAAAAACACCCACATATAACCAAAAGGTAGGGTCTCACATTACCATCAACAAGGAATTAATAATGGAACACATAAATTGACCTATAATAGATGATTAAAATTTTATAAATATATATATTGGTGATGTCAAACCTCTCCAAAAGTAATATTCACATACAGGGGCCCCTTCATGTGAAATATTCACTTACAGCTAACTTGAGGTGACTATAGGTAGACAGTGACCTAGGCATGAGGTTTTGAGGGTGTTTTAACCTATTTAAAATAGAATGTAGGTATAATTAAATTATATTATACCTTATAATATTAAATAAAGTTTCCTACACATTATTACTAGGGTCCTAGTGGAGAGACATGCACCTACAACCAACTATATATGACTATTTTAGTCATGTAGTGAATAAGTTTGAAATCCTAGGAGACAGTCTATCCCAAACATGAGAAAATGGGTTTAATTAGCTGAATAATGATTTAAATGTACTGAGGATAATTTTATAAACACATTTCACAAATCTAAAACATAGAATCATGCACCTATAAGTACCCCCAAAAGGCAAAACACAATCAGGATTTGAAACATAGTCTTGATTATCAAAATGTATGGAAAGGTATGTAGAAGATTAAGGTGATGGAATAATTTGGATCACCTTGTTTATAGTTTTTATGGTACAAATACACTCTCATATAACATAAATCATTCATGGATAAGGTTCTGAATAAGCTACATATAATCCACATGGGCAAAACCCTGCATACAGTCCTTTCCCTAAGAGATTATTTTGGTTTTGTAGGTTTTTAAAGGGAAAATTATGTCACCAAGCATTAAATTTTGGTGTGATATGTCCTAAAATAATTATTAATTCTATCTAATATCAAATTTTCCTAAGATAATATGGGAAGTACCCTTATTTTATCTCAAATAGGGGTACTTCCCCTTAAGCACAAACTGGTAGATTTGAGAATCAGTGACAAAAGATGAGGCCAAGAGCCATAGGAACATATAAATAAGGTGTGGAGTGTTAGGAATCATAGATAATAATATTTTATAACATGAAAAATTGGATGGAAATTAATAGGGTACCCTACACTCTTAGAGTTGCAATCATGAATCTTGAATAGGATTTTGGCCTAGAGCCCAAACAATAGGTCATTATCATTTATAGCTATTGGAAATATTTATAGAATATTAGTAAATTTTTATGGTATGAATATATAGGTGTAAAATATATTATATATATAGGAACCATAAATAACTCATTTTGGGATTCAAGAACAACTCAAGCCTACTTGACATGGCTAGACCTAGTGTCCAAATGAAGAGTTAGTCATAATTATATAATTATATATGAGTTATAACCTATTGTAACAAGTTCATAAGGTTAATTAAGGGGTTTTTATTCTTATAAATTTTATATAAATCAACAATAGGGTCGATTTTTGCTTGATACCAATGTTAAGCCTATGCAAATTGGAAAAAAGAGCTCGATAGGAGAGTTTCAAATGCTCATACCTGCCTTAGTGCTTTGCATGGGAATAAAATAAGTTTAGGTATGTTGATGAAGGTTTTATAATATGAATTTTCTTAATTTTTTGGCAATTTTGAGGTCCAATATTTATGAATGAACCTTAAGAGGTCAAATTGCTCAAAACCCTTACTGAAACCTTACAATGACTAGTTTGGATAAATGTATTTGTATATCTACTCTAATGGAGAATTTTGGATATTATTATTTTAAATTTTAAATGACTCCCTAAATATACCCTACATTCTTTTTTTTATACGAAATTGTATGAATAGGGTATAAAATAGGCTTTTCTTGATAATTTTATGCATTTTGTAGGCTACAAAAGGAATATAAAGATGAAATAAAATTTGTATGGAATATTATGAATTTAAATAACTACAAATTATCATTTAATTTCATTAAAAAACTGAAAAATTTCCGAAATAGGTGTTTCATCTCAGCTAGTCAAATCTGGCATATTGAACAAGGTAGTGAGAAGGGTGTAAAACTTCAAGTGGGGTGATTTTAAGGTGTGATTTTTGATTTTAAGGAATTTAAAGGTATTTAAACTTATCATAAATTCTATCCCATATATTTTCATGGAAAAATAAATCCAATTTTGAGGCCAAGTGTGTATGGTGCATGAAAGGAGATTTTTTTGGACTACAGATGATGATAGCTCCTTTTCAAATAATTCCAAATGACCAAGCATAAAATTAATTCATGGAGAGGTATGTATGAAATCCTTAACCTTAATTAAAATAATTTTAAATATTAATTTTTATTTATGAGGCATTCAAGTAGCTCAAATCATGAAGGCAATTTTTATTGGCTAGTTAAGGGAATTTCATGCCACTTTGCAAGAGTTTGATGACTTGGATAGACACTTGGGATTATTAACATTGAATGGTTCATAAAATATCATATTATAATATATAATTAACTCATTTTATAATATTTAAAATTTTCCTTATGACCCTTTAACTTCTCTCTTCTCCTTTCTCTCTCAAGTTTTATGAGAACTAGCCATTTTGGCATTGTAATCTATGCTCCACCTGAGTATGGTTAAACCCTTATTAATTACATACCATTTTATCAATAATAATACTTAATTTTTACCTATTAATTCATATTCATATTAACATTGAATGGTTCATAAAATATGAAGACTATGGATTCCTTAGCATGTTGTCTCATTCTTTCACCCTATTTGCAGTTAGAAAACTTCTTCTTGTAGGTTATGTGAAGTGTTCTAGGAAAGTTAAAGTATTTAGTGAGTTAATATATTCATTACTTCCCTAATATTCCTATTTTATATTCCTAATATCTTTACACATTCATCCATAACCTCACAATGTAACATTGACGTGAGAAGATGTAGATTTGAGAAGTGTATGTTTAGTTTGTCCTTTGTTCTTATGTGTAACAGGTTGTTAGTTATAATTCATAAATATATTTGGTGTATGACATCACTTATAATAGTTTAATTTTACTTATTATATATCTTCCTTTTCCTTCCCAAATTTTTGGTGTAGTTTCAATCCAATGTGGTACATCAAGGGAGCTATCCCTATCTTGATATTCACCTCATTCTTAGGCTACCCATAGGCCTAGATTTCTTTACATTGTGACAATTGGATGAGGAGATATTATGAATATAATCAAAGGGTTAAAATTCAATTGAAAATAGTTACCACATCAAAAACATGACCACTATGTCACACAAATAGTCCTCACACTATTTTTCTCTTTAATTCATCCATCAAGCTTACTCACACTTCACTTTGCTCAGTCTCTCTATAAACCTTAATATTTGTTTTTTTATCTTTATAGATTATTCATTATCATCATATTTTAGGTCATCCACAAGACATTACATAACCCTTAATGCTTCTATCCCACTTATAAATAGATAAACACCACCTACATAGGTTGACCATACCATTGATAAATCATCCTTAAGCAACAATACCTTTCAATTAGGCCTAAGTATCCCTTTTAGGTCCATGGAGACATATTCATCATTTTTAATACTTCACCAAGTAAAATAAAAACACAAGACTATCTCAAAGCACATTGTTCCACACCACATAACCCATAAGACATAATCAAGTGAATGAATTCATCATTACACACCTCAGCATATGCAAAACCATTCAATCATTTAATTTTTACATTAAAACACCATGAATAAAAATAAAAAATCAACTTCCAATTAATGGTTCACATTGAATAGGGATTTGCTAAACCTTAAAAATCCATAAAGATTATCCTTAAGAAGTCTACAACACTATCTAATATATAAATCATAATGAAACATCCAAATATAATCAATACAAATTGAAACATCTTTCTCAAATCCTTAATAAATGAAGTTCAAACCCTTTTTTAACTTTTAGCTGCAATAAATTGAATTGTATGAACAATCAAACCTACTAATCAATTTCCCTAGATTGATCTTGAATTTATTCACCAATTTGATTTTTAATCCATCATCAAATTCATCCATTTTCTCAATATATAAATCAAACAATCACAACTAGTTTCCTTTGTAAAATTCAAATATTAAAATTCTAATGGTCACTAAAAAATACAAATTTGACTAAGTATAAAAACAATGAAATCTACCTGGGAGAGAAACTTTGCATCACCATAAATTTTGATAGACATCATGTTAAAGAATGAAATTTGAAACACATGTTCTAAGCACAAAAATTAATATAACCATATAACCAATTTATTTTATCAGCTTCACATGTGTGAATTATGATGTCATCAATCTAATCACTCAAGTAACTCTACCAAGATGACTAGGATAATCTAGACCTTCACAATACTACTTAAATGGATTCTTTTCACTTCCACAAGTACACCAATCACTTATTATACCCCATAGGGACTTTGAATCAAGAAAAAATCATCAATAACATTCATAACAAGATAAAACCTATAGGGTCACATGAAAACTATGTGATCACTAAGGTACACCCTATCATTGAGGACCATGCATACATATCATCTCATGGACACTATTAGACACCTTGGAGACATCATTGAAAACACCTAAA
Organism: Torreya grandis; assembly: GCA_037957365.1. Taxonomy (NCBI): domain Eukaryota; kingdom Viridiplantae; phylum Streptophyta; class Pinopsida; order Cupressales; family Taxaceae; genus Torreya; species Torreya grandis. The sequence goes on along the minus strand of JARHVA010001882.1, from coordinate 1,809,816 downwards.
AAATTTCCCCCTTTTTTATTGATGTCAAAACTTGTAAACACCAATCACTAAGCTATGTACATACTCTTTCTCCCTTTACAAACACTTTATGCCCCTTTTACACAATGATAAGGTGGGCTTACCTAATAACCTTGAGGACCTATAAATATTTTCAAAGAGAAAAAAAGAAGGTACATCCTCTAAGAGAGGATATAAACTTATTATCATTACTACCTAAAATTTTCTCATTGACAACACTCCTCTTTGACCATACACTGCTATATGAAGAAGAAACACATAAGAATACCAAAAAGCTAATTGAAAAAATATTAATAATATTGAGAGGGACTCCCCCTAAGTCACCTAAGCTTAGGCACCACTTTATAAACTTAAAACCATACACCCGTTTTGTCATTTAAATTTATTTAAGATATTTTATCTTCAACTCTATGGGGAAGGCAACTAACTCACAAGGTGCAAAAACATAGGTTTCACACATAAACCAAATAAAACTTAACATCTTCTAGTTAGCACTAGTACCTGAGACTTATTTCACACCTAGAGGTTATAAAATCACACTACTGAACCAATTCTTGAGGTATTAATTCTTTGGGAACCCATAGCACCATGAAATGGTTTTTGTCCTACAAACCCTCAAGTAAGAACTATGACCATCGAGAGGCATCAAAACTCTAAAAATTTACCTCAAGAGGCCTTCAAAGATTGGAACCACCTAGATCACACCAATATGAGATTAATACATCCTTATATTCCAAAAATCTACCTTGAACACTCACCAAAATTTATTTGACATTTTGAGCTAGTCATACTGTGTTTATAAACCCTATGTATACACTTGTCACTATATAAAAATACCTTCAAAAGGTCATGATATCATTTTTACACTTTAAAGGAACCTTATACACACTTTCCAATAAAACTCAAATGGTCTCAACTATCTTTTTATTATAAATACCCTAGATTCACCATTTTTGCATGATGGGCTCTCACCAGGTAGTGAACACTAAACAAATTGAATCAATGGTCATGAATGGTTATTTTGACCAACTTAGCACATATGAACCCATGCAATACACTTAGATAAGTCATATCCACACTCAAAATCAATCTTACCTTAACTCTCCATGATTTGACCATCTAAACCAAGCTTTAAAGATTGACTAAGAACTTGTCTTTAAGACCAATGTCCCTAAACAAATATATTGAATATTTTCATCACAAACCTCTGGAGAAAGCTCATGAATTTTTTTCTACCCCTTAACTAAAGACATTCTATGATAAACACAAGTATTGATAACATAAGATTAAAAAATATCTACCATAGTGGCATTGGTCTTAATGACCAATCAACAACTCTACATATCTTTATTTTGATTATGGCATCTTGTACATCACCTAGAACACACAAACTTGATTCTACATATGAAATATGTATCCTAAAAGTCATAGGTAGAGACACCTTCTTATCATATAGAAACTAAAAATTAAAAAACTCAAGAGACTCCGATATCTCCATACTCTCATTTGACTTGTAGTCCTCCCTCATCATCAAATTGACTTTAAATGGGTCCTTAACTTCATTCTTTCCTTCAGCCTTAAAATCTTGCTTCATTTTATTATCCACTTGGGCATATAAGGTTTGCTCTTTTATACTCTAATTTTTACCCTATTATGTTATGGCAAACAATCCATTTTGAACTGACTTTTAATCCACCTCCTTGGGTCTCCATTCATTATGCTTCCTTTTATTCATGTTAGGATTGATATTTATTAAAGTAGAATTATGACCATTCTTAAATAACCTTGATATGTGACATCTATCTTAACACTTGAAAGAAATAAAGTTTATATGATTTTACATACCTTGTGTATGGGTTACATGATGACTCCTTGAAGTTTCATTATCCCATTCATGCACCTAATCATTTGATTTCCTGATGAAGCATTGCAAGACCTTGGAATATGACCAATCCCTTAACACCTATAGAAAAATATGTCATGATTTCTGTTTAAACTAGTTAACTATCTTGAGTGATGATATTATTCATGCTTTTCATTATCTTTCTAATAACCATGCAAACCTCTTACTAGGAACTGATATTTTTTAGTCAATGATGCTTTGACTAAACTTATGATAATAATGAAAGTGATAATTAAAGGAAATTGTGTACATTATAACATTCGGCTATTTGATTTAATTTTCTCTCTTATTGGAATATGACTTCTTTTTTTTCTCTTTAACTCTCAATGAGACCAAGTCTAGACTTATCACTTGAAGACCTTTGATTATTCATAGTATTAATCAAAAAAATTGTGATTGTCATATTATCTATCTTCACTTGATTATGATTGAATCTAAGACTAGTCCTATCTTTAGGAACTCCTTGACTGTCAAGCATTTAATTAATTTTATTATTACTTGTATCAAACTTTTGATATTTTTTAATCTTTCTCATAACTTTATCTAGTTTCACCTTCAAGGATTCCATCTCTGATTTATACTTGACACATTCATCATCCTTACTCTTTACTTCTTTAGGAAGGGTATAAATCTGAGTGTCAAGATGTTGAGTGATCTCATCTTTATCTTTGACTTCATTACTCATTATTTCTTCAAGGAAGACAATTTGTTCCTCATAGGTCTTGATCAAGGATACTTGCTTTCTATTCTTACCTCGTATAAGATCTAACTCTTCCAAGGTGTTCATATATTTCTCTTCAAGAGTTACTTGTTCATCTTCTTCCTCTAAGCTATTTCCACGAAATATATCTTTACCTAAATAACATTAACCATCATCATTATCAAGAGACATGAATAGTGTCTCATTTGATGCATCATCACTTGTTGATGTGGATATTTCTTCTTCAGTAAATGCATTACTATCTTATTCATGGTAAATACTCTTTCTACCTTTATATGTTCTTTCTCATTTCTCCAATTGAAGAACTTTTTGTAATTTATAGTACCTTTAAATTTATTATGTTCATCCTCATGAGATTCCTTATGATATTTTGTCTATTGATAATTTCCTCTATCTATGCACTTAGGTATAAAATGTCAAACTCTACCACATGAAAAAACATTTAAAAGGAAGCTTCTTTTCATATTTACTTGATCCTACATTCAATTTTCTTGTAATCATGGATTCAATATGATTTTCAATAAGATCAACATCTTTGAGACTTAACTTTATCTTCTTTCATTTTGTCTCCTTGATCATTTTAAAGGTTGATTCCTTCTCTGATGGTTTGTCCTCATTGAATCTCATCTCATAGGCAGTAAGGATGCCATGTAATTCATCCATCTTCATCTTGGTGAGATCATGACTTTTTTATAGAGTAAATACTTTTGAATCAATCTTGAGGGTGATATACCTTAAAACTTTATGTACTATATTACACTCTTTAGTCTCCCTTCTATTACCTCTGATCATGTTCACCAGCTTATCAACCCTTAGAAGATAGGATGCCATAGTATCTTTTTCCTTGATTTTGAGGCTATTATGTTTCCTTTGATAAGTCTATAATTTAGCCAACTTAACCTTTGAATCCCATTCATAAATGATCGACATTTTTTCATAGATTTACTTATAATAAATGAAATGGATCACCTTGGAAAAATCAGCCTTTGATATACCACAAATAATAATAAAAAATTATTTAGAATTGTTCTCACTCAACTTCTTGTCAGCTACACTTGTTAGAGGAGTAGGGGGTGTGGAATAACCATCCAAAATAGATTTCCAAATGTCAAAAACTAGAAAAATGATGTATTTATTCATCCTTTCTCTCTATAAAGCATAATTGGATCCATTAAATAGTGGTGCATGCTTATTATTAAAACCACCTTGCATTTAATGACTACCCATTGTACCTTTGATCACAATTAAGTGGTTAAACATTTAAAGAAGGTGTGTATCTGATACTAATTATTAGAGTTGAAATCACTAAGAGGGGGCCATGAATTAGTGATGTAACTAAATTAAATCAATTCCAATTATTGAAACTCTTAACCATTCAACATAATCAGTCATGGATCATATAAACCATTCATTGTAATGAACAAAGAAAACAATACAAGATCAAAGCACATAACACATAAATTATGTGGGAAACCCTCATGGGGAATAAAACCCACTCTCAATCCTATAAAGTAATGGAATATAGTCCTATAATAGATTAAAAACAAGAAACTTTAGTGAAGCACCCACTTCATAAGTATCTCCAACCCCTAAGCATGGATAAATACCCACTTACCCTAGATGTTGAGCACCCATACAACACCTCTGATATCAACACCTCTATAACTCTAATCACCTTCCAATGTGATGGATAACTAGTGAATAATAAATCTCTTCAACCCTTCAGACTTTTTCGAGCCTTCACACACTAGCAATGCATCCAAAATAGCCTTTTGGATCACTCTACACCTCTTCACTCATCCTCAACCATCAACCTTGAAAAATACTATTACCACATCATAAACATGACCACTAGGTCACACACATATTATTCACACTAATCTTATCATTATTTCATCCACAAAGCTTACTCACACTTCACTTCACTTCAATTCACTCATTCTCTCTAGAAACATTCATATTTATTTTTACTATTTCTAGAGTCTTCATGATCACCACTTTCTTGGTTAGCCACAAGACATTCCTTAACCCTTAAATATTATATCCCACTTAGAAAGAGATAAAAAACACATATATAGGTCAATAATAGCATTGATATATCACCTTTAAACAAAAACACTTTTCAATTAAGCCTAAGTAGCCCTTTTAGGCCCGTGGAGACCTAATCATCCATTTTAACACATCATCAAGCAAAATAAAAACACAAAACTACTTTAAATCACATGGTTCCATGAAAAATATCCCCTAAGACACCATAAAGTGATTAAATCCATCATTACACATGTAAAATCATTCAATCACTTGCCTTATACATGAAAACACCATTAATGAATAAAAAGCCAACTTCCAAGCAATCATTTATATTGAATATGGATTGGTCAAACCTCTAAAATGCATTTAGATGATCTTCAGGGAGTATAGAATACTCTCCAATAGATAAATGATCATGAAACGTCCAAATATCATCAAAACAAAATAAAACATCCTTTTTAGGTCCTTAACAAACGAAGGTCAAACCCTTGGTTAAGTTTGAGTTGCAATAAATGCAATTGTATAACTAGTCAAACCTCTTAATCAATTTCCATGTATTTTCCTTGAATTTTTTTACCACTTTTATTTTTAATCCTAAATCAAATTCATACATTTTATAAGGATATATATCAAACAATCAAATATGGTTTCCTTTGAAAAATTCAAATATTTGAATTCCAATGGGCACTAAAAAATGCAAATTTGACTAAGTATAAAAACAAAAAAACTTATGTGGGAGAGAAAATTTTCACCATCATAACTTTTGATAAACATCATTTCAAGGAATTAAATTTGAAACACATGATTTAGGTACAAAAATAAACAAACCCATGTGACCACTTTCTTCTAACCCCTTCACATGTGTGAATTTTGATGTCATCAATATACTAACTCAAGAAACTCTACCAAGATGACTAGGATAACCTAGACCTTCAAAAGACTACTCAAATAGATTATTTTCAATTATAAAAGTACACCAATTAATTATTATACCACATAGGGCCCCTACATCAAGAACATATTATCAATAGCATTCATAATAAGACAAAAACCTATAGGGTCTCATGCAATCTATGTGAGCACTAAGTTACACTTTGTCATTGAGGACCATGCATGCATATCATCTTATGGACACTCTTGTCCACCTTTCAGACATTAGTGACAATACTTGAACACAAAATAATTCATTTAAGACTAATGAAATCTTAATAATTATTTATAATGTAATCAATTTCAACTATGAGATGATGCCTTAATTGGAATAATACAAAGCATAAGACTTACCTTATATTATGAATGGATATAATTGATAATAGACTCTTTTTTAAGGATCAAATTAAAATAATTTAAAAATTGATTAAAGTTCAATACCTTCTGATGATTATTAAAATTTAATTATCATAAATGGATCTAATAATATCAATTTTTAAAGTCATAGGACTATTTTAACATCCTTATGTAGTCACAATGAAATTAAGATATAAATAATGTTTTTCAAATCTTATACAATTCTTAAATCTAACTAAGCTAAATTGAAATCAAGTATGTAACCAAGATAAGTAAATTAAGGGTTTAATTTCCAATTATTATTCTAATTGAGGCATGATGTGTTGAGGATTATCTTCCATTACATGTAATTGACTTATAGAATAATAATTCAAGTTGTTCTACTTCATTATAATGATAATTAAATATTTAAATCTAATGTTTTAAATCCTTAAGCCACTTAATAATTGTGAATTACTTAATCTATATTACGTTGATCTAAGTTCAATAATAATTCACTTAAGTAATAAGGTTAAAAGATAAACCTAAAATAAGTGTATTGAATTATTTGATTTTAATGAAGGATTTAAAAACATGATGTTTTACGTATATTTGTATAACCTATTAAGGAATAAATGAAATTAATAATTTCATTAATTAGACACGTCCTTACCTATACCTGGAGACTAACCATGTCTTGTAAAAATGTAATATTTTCCAAAACTAAACATAAGCATGGTTGTTGAAACATCTCAATAAGTCCAATTAGTACACTTATACCATTAATCTAACCTCCTTAAACTACTTACCAGTGGGATGTTAGTCTCATCCTTTGATTATTTGTCAATTTTTTAAAATGTTAAAAATATTTATATTGATTTTGAAAATAATCCTTTCCATGATCATTTCCTATTTCCTATGGGTTTGGTAGATCTTGCTTATGCAAGATTAGTATGATGATTCTTTTGATAAATCTATTTTACTTCCATAATTTATTTGATGAACTTTTCTAATTTACTCAATGAGGTATAGGTGGTGTTATATCCTATGCAGGTACTCGAGTAAGTATATAAGTTAGTGATGGATTTAATAAGAAGGCCACACTAAAAGTATATGGATAGGCATGTGTGATTTTTTATACACTTACTCACTTCTATCTAAATACAAAGTGATTAAAATTCTTCGTAAAGAATTCATTGATAGGTTATGTATTTGGTGTATTTCTTGTGTTGGTTATGACACAATTATGGATCTCATTACATTTTTTCATGATAAACACTAGTTGGAAACTTTATGCCATAGTTATTTATCTCAACATTAGAAAATAATTATGGTTTTTACATATTGGTATTATAGCTAGGTTATACTACTATAGGTAACTTTAGGGTATGTTTTCTAATTAGTTTTCCTACTAAGTTTTTTATTTCACCAAATTATGGTGAGAAGAATATATAGAATGGAAAACAATAACCTGAGGGATGTTAACCCTCATAGAGATAGACATAGAGGTAAAGGAGAGGAACCTCATCCAAACAATGTTGGTATTAATGTTGGAGACCCTAATCATGAGGAAAATAGTCCTAATGTTAACTAGAAAGTAAGATTGAATTGAATTATGTCTACACTTAATTTAGTTCAAAGAAAACTAGACACCCAAGTATGAAGGTTGAACAACTCAGAAGGTGTTCTACTTGAAGAAATACCTCTTAAAGAAGGATAAGTTTGTGAGGAAGAAATCAAAAACAACCTTATCAATGTGGTTGATCCTATGATTAAGGAACTAATAAATTTTCCTCCATGAACCTTTTCAATCGAGGAATTTGGTTAAATACATGATTCATGGTTGGTTCACCCATAGATGTAATTTAATTTGCATAATATTTCCTCTAATGTGAAGGGAAGATTCATTACTGATCAGTTACTAAGAATTGTAGCACATTAGTGGAGCTATCTTTGTGATTTAGAGGGTTAGAAACTAATGAATCATACCTGTATTACAATTAAAAGGTAGTTCAAGAAGAGGTATCTCAATTCAAATTTTAAGGAGCAAAAAATAACTTATTTTTGGCTATTAAAATAAGATAATATGACTAAAACTACATACAAAAACAATTTTTTTATTGCATCATGCTAACTACATGCATGATTAAGAAATTAAAGTAAATGTTGACCAAATTTTGGCCTTTTAGGCCAAAATTGGGTACCCCTATTTGAAAAATGGCTGAATCTATACCTTTTCCCAAGTTCAGTATGCAAGTTCCATGTCTAGTATGCAAGAAGTGTTCTTATACAAAGCTGATTTTTTATAATGTAAAAATCCCAAGCATTTTTATTTTGAAATCATTACTCTTTAGTATTTTCTCTATGTCATTTTCAATGAATTATTTTAGAGGGTTTGTTATGGTCTTTTTCTAAGTGTTAATTCTTTCATGTTTTTTGTCTGTGGGTGTTTTGTCTAAAGCCTTTGCCAAATTCTTTTTGACTTTTTGTCCAAAGTAACTTTCTCAAAGGACTCTTTCAAGCTAAAAAGGACATTTTTAAAAATCTTGAAGGGTATGTTTCATTTTTCTAAAGGATATATTTTGTCAGGAAATGTCCATTTCATTTTTCCAAAGGACACTTGAAATTTCTCTAAAGAGTCACTTGATTTATTCAAAGGATCATTTGTAAACTTCTTAAAGGAATCTTTCAAGCTGAAAGTGAACACTTAAAAATCATCTAAAGGGAATTTTACAAAATCCAAATGGATGTTTTAAAACAAACTAAAGGACAATTTAATTTTTTTGAAGGCCACTTTTCAAAAGTATATAGAAATTATCCATTACAAAAACCTGAAGGAATTGAAGCTGAGAGACAAGTGGATCATTTCAAAAATCTTGAAGGACACTTGCATTTTTTTGAATGTCACATTAAAGTCAAAGTGGTAATTTACATTTCTTCTAAAGGGTATGTTCCTTTCAAAAAGGCAAAACAAAAAGCAAAGGGTGACTTATATAAATCCAAAAGGATTCTTTCAGAAAGATAGTCTCAGGAATTCTTTCAGAGAAATTATCAAAAATAAAAAAATTGAATGAATTCTTTCAAGAGAATCATCCATGGAAAAAATTATGAGAGGAAAGTAAGAAGAGAAAAATAATTCTTTCAAACAAATTGTCAAAAATAATGTCAAAAATAAATTGTCTAAAAGAATGCTAAAATTAAAAAGTCTTAAGACAAGTGCTGAAAATAGAAGGCCTGAAACAAATGATTTCATTTAGATAAATTGTCTAAAGGAAGAAATATAAATAAACACCCAAGGAGTGATGGCCCATAAGACATCAATTTTATACTATATAAATTAGCTATTGGGATTCAAACAAAGCAGTGATAGCCTATAAAATGTCAATCTTAGACTACAAAAAATAGTCATTGAAGTTTTAAATAAAGGCTTGATTGGAACCAAAAAGAAGAGATAAAGGTGACAAATGGGGAGATATTGAACATATGTACACAAGAAAATGGAAATAGGCAGGTCAATTGAGTGAGTTGTTACATAGTTTTATAACCTGACTAGCCAATAAGGAATAACTAACATAAAAAAAAATTCCAATAACTAATCTTATATATATATATATATATATATATATATATATATATATATATATATATATATATATATATATATAGTAAAACACAATTTGTAATATCTTCATTCCACTGGTGTAACTATAAAGGAAACATCTTATAGAATGCAATGTAACTATTTCCATTTTCAAGTTGGCTCATGCCCAAGTGACCCTTAGACTGCACTTTTCTTGACCTCTTCCAAAAAACTATATATATATATATATATATATATATATATATATATATATATATATATATATATATATATATATATATATATATTGGGAGCCTCTATTGGTGAGAGTGAAACTCTGGCTAGATTTTTACTAGTAACTCTTGAAGAAATAATACAAGTCAATTTCCACTCACATGCTGCATTATTGTTTATTTGTTCTAATTGTGTTCTTATTTAGTGAAGGTTATCTTTCCTAACATGTTATCCTCAATTACCTACCAATGTGTAGAAAGAGTATTGTTACATGTCCTTGTTAGTATTATTTCATAAGTGTAAAGACATTTTAGAGGTGGTTTAAGACTCTATTCTTTCCTATAATTGTCTATTACCCTCCTCAATGTCAAATAATTTCTTGAATATAACATGTGAATCACCGATGTGACAATGCATAGAGAGTTGTGAGTTTTTATGAAGAAAAATTATTAGTCTTTAAGTAGTGATTTTGGTCAAGTGAGAGGATATCAAATATTGGTGCATCACCACTTGCCTGCTTAGTTATTTTCTTTCTCTCTTTTCATACATAGTTGTTAGTTTAGAAAGAGCTCAAAGGTGCATCAAGGGGAGCTAGCCACTAACCTAGAGATTCATCTCAATAGATTTATCACTCACATCAAGAGAGATGATTCCATTTTTCCATTTGGATGAGGAGATCTGAGCATATCCTCATGGGTGTAAATCTAAGCATCAATATTTTTTGGCACACCTAGTGGGACTAGTTGTCCAAGGAGTTAAAGAATTCTTGGTGTGTTGTTCAACCAATCAGCCTTTTGGAGGCATTTCAATCAACACAAATGGTGACTCTAAGTTGAATCAGCTAGTCAAGCAACACTAGTACATCAAAAAATCATATGTGGTATGTATAATTATATTTTTGAGTAGTATGGATCTTTCTTTCCTTCATATAGTATTGATCAAGCTCAGGTTGTTCATGAAATGACCTCAAGTATCCCTCATAATTATCCTTCTCCTAGTGAATCCAAGAGTGCTAGGGAGATAATATTGGAGTTTGAAAAGTAGATGTTGGAAATAGATAGGTTGAATGAGCAAAATGGATATTATCAAGAGCTTATGTACAAGAAAGAATGATTGTTTGAGCAAGCTCAAGTCATGCAATCCATGGAGGAGAAACTAGTAAGGCGGATAAGCCATTTTAGTCAAGGAGGTTATCTTTGTATCCCTTATTCCATCCCAAAATATCCTCTTATTATACAAAATAAACCTCCCCCCTATACACTAAATCCTCTTTATCAAATAGCACTATCTCACCAAAATGAAAAGATTCATCATTCTAACCCATCTAATTCTTTAACTACTCCTATTGTTAATCCTTTATACCTAGTAATCCAACACCAAAGGACATTAGAACAAACGTATATGAAAACTAATTTTTTCAATTCCTTAGATTGTGATCCCTCCTTTAAATAAAATTATCCTAATTATGTTATAAAATAACATGTCCATCCTCAAGCAACTCTTCCTATGCATATGCAAACTCTTCCTGGTTCCCCTCAACCTCCTCAAGCCCTTTAACATTATGCCAAGATTCCAAGTTAGAGAAATGTCTATCATGAACCAACTCAAGACATTGAGAAAGATAAATTTGTTACTTATCCTTAAGAAGAGAGTTCCAATCCTAAGATCATGAGTTGGAATGAAATAGTGGAATCATGGGGTAAGAAAGAAGATAAGAACATTATTCAAGATGATGAAGCAAAAAAAAATCTACTCGTCTTCATCATGATGATGCATATGATCTCCAAGAAAGACTCTTCTAAGAGAATCTAGCTAAATAGATTAAAGAATTAGAGTCAAGAATAAGGTTCCTTAATCAAGTTGTAATGGATGGTTTAGACCCAACAGAAGATCCTGTGTCCAAACACACCCCATTTACACCCCTTTAAGAGAGTTATCAAGTTATATGTAATGAAGATGATGTGTTGATCAAGTGGAAGGAAAAGAATCAATTGATTTTAGCTCACTAGTGATTGCCTCTTTTCAAAGTCCATTCCTAAGTCCTATCCTTGATCCCATACTCTATTTTCACTCCCTTTACCTTCAATTACCTTCCATACTCCAAAACCTACATTTAAAACTCATGAAACTATCCATTCACCCTTCATTTAATTCCATCATAAAGATAAACATGTTTTAAGGGAGGTAAGTGAGCAAGATAAAATGCAATTATTGGCTTATCAAGAGACTACCATGAGTGAGAATGAAGATGAGATTATCATAAGTAATCCATATGAACATCATCATGGTGATCATTATCATGAACATGAGGTGGAAGGAACTATCAAAGATGAATGATGTAGTCAAATAATATCTCAATAGGTTGTTGTTCTAAGAGGTTTTCATGAAAATGATGATGAAGAAGTGACTCTTGAAAGTGGCATGATTCAAGGAGAAGACATAGGTCACACATACATGCAAATGTTCTAAAAACATGAAGATGAGATTGACAAACTTTACTTGTCAATGTTGGATGTAGAATGTGAGCATAGTGAGCTATCTTTCTCTTTGTTTGATGCACCTTCTTGTTGCTTTGATGAAGATAATTCCCAAGTCATGAGACTTTAGTTAAATGAGGTTGAAGATCATGTTGTTGAGCAACTAGATACTTCTAATTTTGAGCAAGAAGGAGAGAGGTCTGATTATTTTGATAGAGGATTTAAAGGAGTTCTTGAGTGAGAAAATGATGATTTCTAGAATGATCTAGAAATATTTTTTCTTAGCTCAAACATCACATCATCCACCCTTTTTCAAGAGAGCCATGATGAAGTAAGAGATTAGTTTGGCAAGATTATCGAAGAGATAGAAAAAAATGAGTTGATCCATGATACATATCAAGATGACCATGAGACAAATGAACCCTATGATGATGATATAACATACATTAATCCATTGAAGGACTACACTAGCATGCAAGACCAACATGAGACATGCTTCAAAGAGCAAGATGATAAATTATATGTTGGAGACATGTTTGAAATTGATCCACTTGGATACATGCCAATCAAGGTGGCACACAATAATGATGAGTCACCAAGATCCTACTCCAACCAACCATTTTTTAGGCATCATGAGGTTTCTTGACATGCAAGAGACCTGAGAAGTTTTACCTTTGATATAGGAGGGATAAGAGCATATTTAATTAGTTGTACATAAATAATTTTCTTTCTATTATGTCTTGCCATTCCCTAAGTGCTAAGTAGCACATGTGTGTTTGCTTCGGTTTTTTTTGTGTACTTTTTTACCTTTGTGTGTTAGAAGTAGTCAATGGTTGTCTTGTTGATCAAGTTTTGAATCATGGTTAAGGTTTCTAGTTTATTTCAATCCTTAATTAACTCCATGCCCAAGAGATTATTTAAGCTACCAGTCTAGTCAATATAGTAGGCATACTACCCCTGTGAGTCACCAATTTTTTGACCAAATTTTGGCCATTCATGCTAAAATTGGGAAACCCTATTTGCAAACCATCTGAGTATATACCTTTGTCTAAGTCTAGTATGAAGGTTTCATGTCCAGTATGCAAGAAGTGTTCTTCTACAAATATGAAGTCTTCTACATGTAAAAAACCCAAGTGTTTTCATTTTGAAACCTTTATTCTTTAGTCTTTTGGCTAAGTCCTTTGTAATGAATTATTTTAGAGGGTTTGTTATGGTCTTTTGCTAAGTGTTCATTCTTTAAGGTTTGTCTATAGGTTTTTTGTCTAAAGCCTTTCCTAAATTATTTTAGACTTTTTATCCAAAGTAGATTTACTGAAGGACTCTTTCAACCCAAAATGGACCTTTTCAAAAATATCGAAGGGTATGTTTCATTTTTTTGAAGGGTATCTTTTGTCAAGAAAGGTCCATTTCATTTTCCTAAAGGACACTTACAATTTCTTTGAAGGGTCACTTGCTTTCTTCAAAGGAACATTTGCATACTTTCCCAAAGGACTCTTTCAATTTGAAAGTGGACACTTAAAAATATTTTGAAGGGCATTCAGAAAGTCTGAAGGGATTTTTTCAAACAAGCTGAAGGACATTTTCATTTTTGTGAAGGGAACATTGGAAAAAGTCTATAGAAATTATCTGTTACGAAAACACGGTGGAATTGAAGATGAGAGACAAGTGGATCATTTCAAAAATCTTGAAGCGCACTTGAATTTTTTTTAAGGTCACTTTTAGGTAGAAGGGGTCATTTAAATTTATTTTAAAGGGTATGTTCCTTTCAAAAGGGCCAAATATAAATTTGAAGGGTCACTTGTAGAAAAACCAAAAGGAATCTTTCAAAAAGATTGTCCAAGTAATTCTTTTACAGAAATATTCAAACACAAAAAACTTGAATGAATTCTTTCAGGAGAATCATCCATAGACAAAATGTCAAGAGTAAAGTAAGAAGATCCCAAAATAATTATTTAAAATAAATTATCTGAAATAATTCCAAAAATAAATTATCTGAAAGAATGTTGAAAACAAAACGTCTAAAGATAAGTGCCAAAAATAGAAGGACCAAAACAAATGATTTCATTCAAAGAAATTATCTAAAGGAATAAATCTAAATAAATACCCAAGGAGTGATGGACCATAAAATGTCAATTTCAGACTACGTAAATTATCCTTTGGGATTCAAACAAAGGAGTGATGTCCAACAAAATGTCAATCTTCGACAAAAAAAATAGCCATTGAAGTTTTTAAAAAAGGCTCGATTGGAACTAGAAGGCAAAGAAAAAGGTGAGAAATGATGAGATCCTAAACATATTTTCAAAATAAAATAGAAATAAATAGGTTGAAAAAAATATGTAAATGGACAATTTTATAACTTGATGAGACAATAAGGAGTAGTGAATGTAAAAACAAATTTCCAATAGCTGAGCTCGTATATAGTAAAAGATAGTTTAGAATATCTTGATTCCATTGGTGTAACTTTAAAGGAAGCATCTTATAGAATTTAACATAACTGTTTCCATTCTCAAGGTGACACATTTCCAAATGAACCTTAGACTTCCATTTGCTTGACCTCTTCAAAAAACTATATATTTATTCTTTCTATTCATTTGACAACCTCTACTAGTGATAGTGAAACTATGGCCAGAAATATAATTGTAACTCTTGAAGAAACAATACAAGTCATTTACCATCACATATTAAATTATTGTGTATTAGTTCAAATTATTTTGTTCTTTTTTAGTGAAGGTTATCTTTCCTAACCTATTATCCTTAATTTCCTACCAATGTGCAGAAAGTGTATTGTTACAAGTCCTTGTTAGTACTATTTCATAAGTGTAAAGACATTTAAGAAGTGGTTTAAGAATATATTCTTTCCTTGAATTATTTATTACTCTCATAAATTTAAAATACCTTCTTGAATTTAACATGTAAAACACTAATGTGATAATGCACAGAGAGTTGTGACTTTCTATGAGTAAACTTTGTTAGTCTTTAAGTAGTGATTTTAGTCAAGTGAGAGGATATCAAGTATTGGTGCATCACCGCTTGTCTTCTCATTTTTTTTCTTTCTCCCTTTTAATACACATTTTTAGTTTTTAAAGAGCTCAAAGGTGCATCAAAGGGAGATATCCCCTAATATAGATATTCATCTCAATAGAATTGTCACCCACAACAAGAGAGATGATTCCATTTTTCTACTTGGATGAAGAGAGTTGAGCATCTCCTCAAGGGTGCAAAAACAAGCATCAATAATAACCAATTTAAAGTTGGAGTTGAAGGACATATTGATGCATGATGTCAATATAACCAATACTAATACTTTGAATACTTTTATTGAATCTTCTCATATGAAAGAAGAGAAAGATAAAGTTTGTTAAAAGGAAAATCAGGATTTTAAATGGAATAGGCATCAGTCTAAAAAAAATCTATCCCCTTTGCTAAATAATTTCAATAAATTTGATCAAAAACACATTTACCATGAGTCCAGTGGTTTTAATAAATTCCAAGGGCAACATAATAAATTCAAAAATATGAATTATTCTAAGTCTATAAATTTTAATAAAAACCAAACCCAAGGTAGCTAAAATGTACATGTTACACGGGCAAACACCATTCTTGTATCACCCCAATGATTTGTAGTGTGATAGGAATGTGGTGATAATCACTATCGTAAGGGTTATCCCAATCTAGACTTAGGTCAATTAGATAACCATAGGGTAAATGTAGTTATTGATAATAGAAACATGGATTTTTAATCAACACCTATTGGATTAAGATGTAAATTAAATAATGCTTCTATTTCAATTTTGATTAATTTAGGATCAACTAATATTTATGTTAACCCTAAGATAATGAATAATTATAAAATGAATCATGTGACATTGAATAATAATTCGGATGTTGAGTTAGACTCAATCAAAAGAGTGTCAGTTTCTAAATGTCTTAAATAAATAAGCTTAGACTTATTCAACTTTTAAACCCAATTTAACCTATTTTAGTTCCTCTATTTTATTTTGACATTATTTTTGGCATGGATTGGTTGCAATAATATCAAGGTAATCTATATTTATATAATAAAGTGATTAATTATTATGATGACATGGGAAAATCATTAACAATATAAGGTTTGTTGAAACCTAGAGTATGCATGCTGATATCAACCTTACATCTAAATAAATAATTATATGAGAGATACAAACTATATGATTTACAAATGAAAGAAAGGAATTGTAGCTTCTCCTCTGAAACTACATAATCCCTATATTCCCCTCAAGGGATAAATTTCTTTGGGCAAAAGATAAAATGGGAGTTTTTATAGTCAAATCAGCTTATACTCTACTCCTTGAGTTCAATGAAGACTTAAGCTTATAGAGAAGGTTCTAGAATCATAACCTTTTTCCAAAAATTAACCATTTTTGGTGGCTTTCCACTCATAATAAGATCCTTAATATGGATAATTTTTGTATTAGAGGATTCCAAATTCCTATACATTATGTACTATGTAAAAAAGAGGAATAATTGGTTTCCCACCTCTTATTGCACCGTGAGTTCTCTTGGGAGGTGTGGAGCCTTGCTATACAAAACTTGGGAGTCATCTGGAGTATGAATCATGACCTCTAAAATGTTATTAGAGGCTAGTTTCCCCCCTTTATCCACCCTTTATGCAAAGAGACATGGACCTATATTCCCCCCATCCTGACCTAAGAACTATGGAAGAAGCATAATAATAGGCTTTTAAGAGGTGAAACAAAAGATACCAAGGAGGTTTTCTATAGGTTTTATAAATTTATAAAGGAAAATATCTCTTATATCACTTTAAAAGATGAAAAATTCCCTCCTAATAACTTGGAAGAAATCATAATCAATTAGTGGAGCATCCTAGCCCATATTTATAGAATTGATAACTCTAAGAGGAATATTTATGATTCTAACAAATGGACTCCCCCTTCTACTAGATGGATGAAGCTCAATTTCAATGGGGATGCCAAAGGTAACCTAGATCAAGTAAATGGGGTGAAGTAATGAGATCCAAGAAGGGAGAGCTTGTAGTGGCATATGCTAGTGGAATGGTAGAAAACACTAATAATGTTATTAAAGCTATGGCCCTCCTTTAAGGTCTCAAGGTGGTGTTGGCCATTGGAATTAAAAACCTCTTAATTAAAGGTGATTCAAAACTTATTATTGATGTTGTTAAAGAGAAATAAAGGGTGGGTTGGAAGATTGATGGCATTATACAAGACATAAGAAATGTCCTTCTTGGGTTTGTGGTAGTTGAGGTTAAGCATATCTATAGGGAGGGAAACTAAGTGGCAGATGCAATGGTCAATTTGGGAATTGACCTTTTCCATGTAAGATATTAAAGTAACCTAAATAATTTGCCTACCAATGTTAGAGATTGCCTCAAATTGAAGGCCCAACCTTATTCGAATCAATGACCTATTTAAAACATTATTGATTAGAATATATTTTAATATATATTTAATTAGGGGTTTCAATATAGACATTTCCCACTTGAAGGGGTGAATAGGTGTGGTCATCAGCATGGGTAAGATGATGCAAAATTACATTTTATTTTATGGTAAATTCCACATTAAAGAATGTTATATAGGTGAAATCTTGAGACATTTACGTGGATGACACATGAGACAACTCAAATTCCTAGCGGTGCATTCTCCAACTAATATCCCACAAAAATTTCACTATGCTCACAATTATTACTTGATTTATATGAAATATTTGAAGGTTGAGATTGGGTGTTCCAATGGTCATAAATTTTAGTTAAATGATGATAGCCACACCATTGTTTCTATAATTTAATATATTAAATCACATTATCCTTGGGTGTTGAAATTTTATTTGAGCATTCCTCTCCTAAATATCAAGAAAATATTGACCATGGGTGGAGACAAGGTTATAACTGAGCCACTATGTTGTGTTGAGTTTAAAGTAGATGCAATATTATGGAGCATTTGCTATGAGGGAGTCTTTTCTCCACTCTTGGAATGTCTCAATGGATTTGATGAAAATATTTCAGCCTAATTTATTTTATCGGAGGATGTGGATCACAAGGTTTGGGTTGGTGGATTCCAAATCCAACTAAGCAAAAATACTATTATTAAAGCTATGGGTATGCACTGTGAGGGAAAAAGATTTAAAATCAAAACAAAGTCCATGAACCCAAAGGTATTAAAAAATTCTTCAGAGAAGGTAAGGCACTGATTCAAATATAAGGTGACTTTGATAGTGAGAGCCTCATCTACCCATGGGATAAGGTCTATTTTCTTATTATGAAATATATTACCTTGAAAGGAAGATTTAAGTGTTACTATCATTATCACTTTGCTCTATTAAACCTTTTTTGTCACAAGGTGTTTATGAATTTTCTATAATACCTATTGTCATCTCTTGATTCCTCTATTATAATGACCAAGAGTGCACATGAAATCAACCTTGCATTCATTGCCATCCTACAATAATAAGGCCTAATTTTCCATCTCTATCATTTCCACCTAGAACTTTGCCCACCTAAACCCATCATAGCTCATTTGGTTGATAAGGCCCATGATAGTGATTCAGATGATAACATTATTTTCAGTGTCAAGTTTTGTATCCATTTTAAAAATAAGGCCTCTATCCCTATCATGAAATATTCCCTAGTCCCCTTTGGTTCTCCCCATAAGCCTAAGGATCTAGTCACCAATACCCCAATTTCACGACCCCACACTAATAAAGGCTTAAAGTCTCCTCTTCTATAGGGAACCATTTTTTGACTCCTAGGGGTACTATGACTAGGTCCCCTAGTCATTAAAAAAAAGTGGTGGTCAAGGGGTTGTATGAACTGAAGTAAACCCTATAACACTCAGGAGAGAAGAAGAGGAAGGGGAAAACTTAAGAATAATCTTTGCCCAAAAAGGTAGGTAAGAAAAAATAAAAAACTGTTGTTAGGGAAGAGAAGCAAGATAATTTGGCTATGGATAAAGATAATTCTAAGTACCAAGAGTAAGGGAAAGAGGATGTTAATAAATATATTATCAATGAGGTCATAGGGAGTATTGGTAGGAGGCTAAGCATTAGGAGATCTAGTAGATTGGTAGGTGGTAAAACCCTAGTCTTGAAAATTATTGATTACTCCTGGGCCTCTAGCCTAGAGGATAAAGTTGAAATCATAAAGGTTAAATCAACTCTTTAACAATGGGGGAAAAGGAGGGCATAAGCTAATTTGAAGAGTTAAATAGTTCCTTCTATGATTATGATAAGGAGGATACTAAGTCCATGGATGTTCTTGTGAAAGAAACTACCAATGATAAAACTTATGGCAATTGTATTCAGATTAAAAAGGATTTAGAAGAGGTTAAAAATGGGTTGCATTCTCTAAATAACAATATGAAAGTGATAACCATCTTATGCATGAAATTCATCCACCAAATAGCTAGTTCCATGTCTATCCAATAGGTGGGTTCAAACAAGGAAATGGATATGAAAGGTAAGGCTTCTAGTAAGGAGGAACTCATAGGTTTCCTCAAGGAAGACTGGAAAGATCTACTTAACTAGTATTGCTTCTTTTTTATATCTAGGCTTTTGTCTTTTTATGTTATTATGTTAGTCTATTATCTGTTTCCTGTTGTTCTACTATTTTTGGTTGTTGGCCTATTTTATGTCCTTTGGGGCATTTTTAACAGGGTTTTACACCCTTTCTTAAAGCTTATCAATATCAAAAATACCTATAATAAAATAACATTAAAATAATATCCATTTTTACAAGAATTCTATGTTGTTTTATGAAAAACATTGCTTTGTTTACGTCCAAAGAAGGAGTTTAACTTTTATATTGAAGTAATGCCAGGGTAGTTCTTGCATCTAAAACATTAAAAAATATTAATGTAGTTGATTTTTAGGAGATAAAATATCAATTATAAGAAAATTTAGAAAATTTTAGCATTAGGCCAAGTTTATAATCATGGGGTGCATCTATGGTCTTTATGAAAAAGAAGAATGAACCTTGCATTTGTGTGTTGACTATCACATGTTTAATAAGGTTATTATCAATAATATTTATCATTATTGAGGATATATGATATATTTGATCAAATTAAGGATGCAATGGTCTTTTCTAAGATAGACTTGAGATCAAACTATCATCCGTTGAAAATAAAGGATGAAGACATCCATAAGACCAATTTTGAAACTTGGTATAGACATTAAAATATTATGATAATGCCCTTTGGTTTAACTAATGCACCTACTTAATTTATGAACTTAATCAATAGTATATTTATGGATTTTATAGACAAGTTTATTCTAGTTTTTATTTGATGACATTGATCTATTTTAACAATGCAACTAAACATGAACAACATTTACGTTTCGTGATGCAAAGGCTAAGGTATCAAAAATTATTTGATATGCAGTCTTAATATGCTTCCTTTTAAACTGAGATCCACTATTTGGGTCATATAATATATAAGGATGGCATTGTTATTAATCCAACTAATATTAAGGCTATCTAAGAGTGGTATGCTTCTAAAAATGTACATGTATATAGTTTTATGGGTCTAGTTGGTTATTAGAGAGGGTTTGTTGAAAATGTTTCTAAGTTGGCTAATACTATAACATCCTTGTAGTGTAAAGGTAAGAAGCTTTTTGTACTTATGAGTGTGAATAGTTTGTATAAGCTTAGAAAGAAGTTAACTACAACACATGTACTTATTGTGTCACACACTAATGGTAATTTTGAAATTCAGATTTTGGGTTGATCAATCCAAATAAGGCTTGGGTAGTGTGTTAAGTTAAGATGGTTTAGTTTTGGCTTATGAGTCACAAAAATTGAAATATCATGAGATAAATTACACCAATAATGTCATAGAACTTATTGCCATTGTACATAGTTTGAAGAAATAGAAACACTTCTTGTTGCGTAAGTATCTTGAAGCAATGATCATCACAACCTAGAATATTTATTTTTCCTAGAAGATATGAAATCTTACTAGCATAGATGGCTATAATTTAGAGTAATTTTGATATCAATATTTCATATGTGAAAGATAAGGATAATTTTGTTGTTGATGCACTAATCCAATGCATGTATCTTATTTCCTTATTTGTTTTGAATAATAATTTTAGAACTAAAATTTTAGAACAACATCATTCTAATTGGTTTTGCCATGAGGTAAGAACAAACTTGGTTAAAAATATTTTAAAAATTAAACATTCTAAATTTTTTACTGATTCCAATGGTTTAATTCAACAAAAACATAGGATTTATGGTCTTGAGTCTGGTGACCTAAGTAACATCTTACTAAAAAAATATCATGAAGCACCTGATTTTGCTCATCCTAGTATCATGAAGATGACACATGAGCAAAAAAACCTATATTATTAGCTTAGTTTGAAATAAGAAGTTGTTGACTTTGTGGAAAAATGTTTGGAATGCTAGCATGTGAAAATTAAACATTGACATACAAGAGGACTATTTTACCCTCATGTTATTCCATGAGGTAGTGGGTTATGATTTATTTAGATTTCATATTGGTTTTACCAAAATCATGAAGTAGTCATGATACTATTCTGGTTGTAATAAATAAATTTAATAATGTTGGTCTTTTCATTTCTATAAATTTAATTGTTGATGCATTTATATTTGTTGAACAGTTTATGAAATAAATAGTATATTTCCATGACATGCTTGAAATTATTATTTATGATAGAGATAAACTTTTTAATTCAAGGTTTTAAAAAAAATTGACTACTACTTTTGGTACAAGATTGAATTTTAGTTCGTATTTTCACCAAAAAATTGATGGTTAGATAGAAAGACTAAATTAGGTTATGGAAGATATGTTAAGAATGTATGTGATGGATCAATAAGATAAATAGGAGTATTACTTCCACATAGTTTAATTTGATTATAATAGCATGTACCATTATGTTATTAAGATGGATCCCTTCGAGGATTTGTATGGATTTAAGTGTACAACTCCACTTGGTTGGGAAAGTTTAGAAAATATAATTATTTATGATATTGATATTTTATAGGAGTACGATATGAAAATGGAAGTCATAAGGAAAAATCTAAAGGCTACCTTTGATAGGCAAAAGTAGTATTCTAATTTAAACAAATCACCATATGAATTTGAAGTTAATGATAAAGTTTTTTTATGTTTTAGACTATATAAAAGTTTGATTCAGTTTGGAAAGTCATTTAAATTAGTTCCTCAATTTATAGGACCCTTTGAACATTTGGAAAAAATAGTCTTATTACCTATCGATTAACCCTTCCTCCTTCTCTGTCCCAAATTCATGATGTTTTTCATGTTGAGTCATTGAGAATGTATGTACCTAATCCTTATCATGTTTTGGATTGGACTCAACTTAAGGTTTCAGAAGAGAAAAAGATGCAATTGGATTTAGTGAAGATCCTAGACCATCACAATATTAGATTATGAAAATGTGAGATTTCCCTAATTTTGGTTTAAGGGGATCTTTTGTCTAAAAGAATTTCTACTTGGGAAGATGAGAGTATTTTCAATCAAAACTATCCTTAACTATTTTGATCACCAAGATGACTCTTTTCTAAGTGGAGGAGGATGCCATGACCCTATTTATAGCATTTATTTCATTTGTTAATTATGGTTTTATTATGAAATATTTAGGACCTAGTTTTTTAATTTTTACTATTATAATATAGTTTTACAATCTATGAATTGATCCATTATGATGTTTTGATCTATAACTGATCAGTGGGATATTATGAGTTGATGGTTATTATGTCAATTCATGGTATCATTAGAAATTTCATACTTAAAGAGTTATTGATTCATTATTTAGTTTAGTTATATTATTACATTTAATGTTGTTATTATATTTATTTCTCTTATATAGTATACCTATTTTTGATGGTTTATTATACCTATAGGTACCGGATATGAGATAGGTTAGATGTGACTCTGAGCAGTCAGGTGAGGTTGATAAATTGAACTTAAAAATGTAAAAACTAAGATTTGACTATTTATAATGTGTTTGGCTCATATTTATATGGTTGACTTATTGTGGTGAGTTTATATTTTTAGATTTATATGCATAATGAAATGAAGAGAGTCTTGAGTCAGTTTTGGTACATTCTTTGTTGCCTAATTTACTCAATTTTTTGTTTTCATTATTAATCCTTCTTTAATAATTATCAACATTATTGAGAAAGACTTATGTCTTTTAACTTGTGTTGGTCTATGAGTGGCATTTAGTTGTTGTCAAAATCTCATTTTGAATTTTATTTACCATGATTAATCTTTTCTTCTTGACATTATAACATTGGTTATTGGCATAAAGGGATGTTGTTATGTTGGACTCTTATTAAATTCATTGTTTAATTAGACCAAGTCTTAGCTTTGTTTTGGATAGGTAATCAGGTCAGTGAACCACGTTGTGGCATGGAATTATTTAAAGGTATTTTTTTATATTTAGCTTTATTTGATGGCATTATCTTGTCATTCAATGTAAATGATTTGAGAGACCGATAAACCTATTAGGGTTCTCACTTGGTCATTTTGCAATGTTTTCTTTTTTATATCCTATCACATGGGTAAACATTACCTAAATTTTGGTACATGGTGGCCAAGAAGATTAGAGTCAGTTATTTTTAAGGACTTCATGAGCCTATTATGGAGGAACTATAGAGATCTAGTTTTCTTGTCACCCATGTGGAGGAAATGGAGGAGTTTTCTATGGAATTAGGTTTCCATAAATGGTTTAGCTAGTTTGATTTTTTGTGGGATTGGGTTGTGTGGAAATGTATAATCTTGTATGGGAAGGCAAAAAAAGTGTTTTTCTTATATCCTTTGTCAAGACTTCAAGTATTTCAATTAAATTTTATATGCTATATTACAGTTTAATTTTTTTTGGTTTGAATTGGGATTTTATACAAAAATAAATGCAATATTTCTATTGTTCTTTGGAATTTAAACATAATTGTTGTGGTGGATCATATTTTTCAATAAACCATGTAGGGTTTGTGTTTAATTTATGGGTATTTGTATTTTTTTTCACTACAAAAGAAATGGTAGCCATTATATATCAGTTGAAGCATACTGTTGGTGAATTTTGAGTGCATGTTTATT
Source organism: Torreya grandis (assembly GCA_037957365.1). Classification (NCBI taxonomy): domain Eukaryota; kingdom Viridiplantae; phylum Streptophyta; class Pinopsida; order Cupressales; family Taxaceae; genus Torreya; species Torreya grandis. The sequence goes on along the minus strand of JARHVA010001882.1, from coordinate 1,785,491 downwards.
TGAGGGCCATTATTATTTAATGGATGGTCATTTTTATTTATTTGAAGCCATTATAGGCTATAATTATGCATATTTTAATGGATTTTTTTTTAAATTGTAATCCCAGTTGTGATTGGAAGCCTTACCTATATATTTAAGTTTCTAGTTGGGGTTTTTAATTTTGTAAACACCATATCTGTGTATTACTTGGCCACATCCTTGGATAAAAATAATGGAATTTTTTATATTTTAGTGTGGATTGAATTTGTCATTAAGGTTTGTATAAAATAATATTTTATTATTATTTTAATTGAAATGATTTATAAGTCATCCTTCCAAGCTATGAATTTTGTCATTATGAGAAATTTTGATTTGATTTAGATTAATATTTTTGTGGTCATTTTATTTGTTTTATATTCATGATTAGTTGACTTGGATGGTAAGATTTGAAAGACATCATAATTATTGAGCAGTTGGACTTCTTAGTTAAATATGATTTCATTATATTATTG